>JARYGA010060221.1:2290649-2350971 GCA_030545235.1 Helianthus tuberosus | reverse complement strand
TAATTACTCATTATCTCAAAATGTTTAATAGCTACAGGATGTCAAGTGATTAAACTTTCATCTTTAACAAAACTGTACCTTCTAAAAAAACTAACTCCCCCCCCCCCCCCCCCCGCGATATTTAAACGATCATAACTTTTTGGTAGGTTAATACATAATTTTTAATTACATCGTATAAACGAGTATTTTATTCTATTTAATTTGAGTATAGTAATGTTATAGTATTTTATATTAAAAAACTGATATGTTACGTGATTAACAGTGTTTAAGAGTGAGTAATAATTGAATCGTTAACCGAAACCGAACAAAAATTGAGTTAACTGAAAACTGATTAACCGAAACCCAAATTAACCAAAAACGGTTATCGATTTTTTGTACCCGCATTTAACCAAAATTAACTGAACATTTATATTTTCATATATTTCTAGCTTTTATACCTTCGGTTCATGTATATCATATTTATACCCTCATTTTATGTATTTATACCTCCATTTCATGTACCTATACATCCATTTCATTTATTTATACATAAATTTCATGTATTTTTAATCAAAAGTTTTAGCCTAAGTTTGGTTTTGGCTATTAACTAAAATTAAATGAATCAAAACAAAAATCGTCAATCTAACTTAATAAACCAAACCGATTAACTGAAAACGGACTGGTTAATAAATAGACTGAAAACCGAAAACTAACAAAACTGAACCAAAAACTGAAAACTAACAAAACTGAACCGAAAACTTAATTAACTGAAAACCGAAAATCGAATTAACCATAAACCGGATATCAATTTTTTGTACTTTCGTTTAACCAAAATTAGCTGAACCGAACCGAATAATTCATATTTTCATATATTTCTAACTTTAATACCTCATTTATATATTTATACTTTTATTTCATGTATTTATACCTCAATTTCATATATTTTTAAGCAAAAGTTTTAGCCCAAATTTGGTTTTTGCTATTAACTGAAATTAAATTAAACTAAACCGAAAATTATCAATTCAACCGAATAAACTGAACTAATTAACCGATTGGTTAATAAAATAGACTAACCGATGACTTTGGTTTCGGCTTCGGCTTCGGTGAGGATAATAACCGAACCATGCACAATACAACCTGATTACTTCGCTTTTGATGTATATCTATCACAATAATGCTACAATAAATATTATATGAATACGAAAACTATCAAAAACAAGTATCACAATGCAATGTGTCGCTCCCGCCGCATCACGCGGGCATCCTGCTAGTAGTAACTAATAAGCAATAGACATGATCTACTTGAAGATTGCCCCCTATCCAAATGGCACTTGAGGCCAAAGAAAATAAAGGATCTCAGATTCTAAAACTTACATTTCTATGTATAGGGCCCTACGTACCCTATCTATACGTCGAATGAAATTATAATACAGAGTGGCTAAAGATTGTTGTGAAGATGAAAATGGAAATATTACATTTCTATAACAGGAACTTTCTATTAGTACAAACAAATCTTGAGACAAAAGTTTGGTACCTAAATGTTGCACCTGTCGTATCCAGAGAACCAGGAAGTGGGTTCTTTATCCACATTAAAGAATTGTTCAAACTCCTCTTTGGGTTGCTGGTCAACTGTGAAGTTTGACTTTGACTCTGTATCGTATATTGGCATATCGTAAACAGGGGTTGTTGATGCCTCAATCTTTTGCTTTTTCTTCAGTTTTTCGATTTGTTTGAAAGCGTTTTTTGTTTCTTGTTCAGCCTCCATAGCCCGTGCCTGAAAGTTTTTAGAGAAAAAAATTTAATCATGTTATTAGTGAAATAGTATAATTTATCAGACCAGCCACAAACCAGCCAACGAGATAGCTTAGCAACATGCATCTAAGCATGCCATTTTGGTTTAACATATATTAGAATGGGACAAATAGAAGAAAATAAATTACATACAACCTTTAGTGGAAAAGTTATAGAGTAAAATGCCATTTTCGTCCTTGAGGTAAGATGAATCTAGATCCAAAAGGTTTGAAATCTTACCGTTTTCATCCGGCTCGTTAACTCCATCCATTTTTCTGTTAATTCAGAGGTATTTTCCTCTTTTTTGTTAACTTAAAGGCAATTCAGTTTTTTTCACTTAAGAATTCGCTTGTACATTATGCTAAATGCTTGTACAAAAAGTGAAAAAGACGAAAATACCCCTGACTTAACGGAGAAAAAAAGGAAGGAATTAAGGAGCGGATGAAAATAGCAAGATTTCAAACCTTTTGGATCTACATGCGGAAAAACAAACCTTTGGACGAAAGTCGCAAAACTGGCCAAACTTCAGCCAGTTAAGTCAATCCAAACCCAAAATGACCCACTTTAACCCAAACACGTGTGACATGTCTATCTGACCAAATCTATATGCTTTTAAACTCTCAATAACCTTGTTTTGTTTGTATGCGACCTTCTAATTTGTGAAGCACCCCCTCTATCAGTAAAGACTAACAAGTGTTAACTAACCTGTGCAGCAGCAACAGCTTCTTCTGCATCTTTGAGTCTAACAACTAACTCACCAGCAGCCTGAACAGCTTCGACAGTGTCACTTAACTGTTCTTCAAGCCCTTTAATTTCATCTCTAAATCTTCTTCTTTCTTTTTCTCTTTCAACTTTCAAACTTGAAATCTCAGTAGCAAGAGCGTTTATGAATCGAGATTCCGCACCCCTAACTCCAGCTTTCGCAGCCGCTTTCTTCACATCTTCAACCGAATCTTGAATCATCCTTTTATTTATAAGCATGTTCATATGTTTTTCTTCCAAATCAACGTACTGTTCGAGCATACGCGCGTGACCCTCCATAGCCATTTGCATAGCTTCCTTCAGTTCTTCTGAACATTTTCTTTCGCAATCGAGCTCCTGTTTTTGCTTTTCGGCAAGCAGTTGACTTTCTTCGAGTTTCGATTTCAGTTCTTCGATAAGCGAATTCCATTTGCGTTCGGTTTCGCTGAATCGGATTCTTTCGGATTCGAATCTCTGTTCGGCACTCTCGAAAGTTGACTCTCCGTTGGTTATTTGCAAAAGTGGACTTTCTTTCTTGGTCAACTTTGGTGAACAATCGATGTAGGATTGAAGTTGACTTCTTAAATCTTGAATTTCCTCAATCAATACATCTCTCTCCCCCATATCGAAAAAGTTCTTGTAACGCTCCAATTCGTCTTGAACATTTTTTAATTCAAATCCTTTCCTTACAATTTCAGGATGATTCTCAAATTTTTCCTTAAGTATCTGTATTACATGTAAGAAAAGAAGCACAAAAGATTAGTCAATGAGTCCAACTTAGATTGAGTAATATCTCAAACTGGTGAAATGGGTTAAATAAAAAAAAAACTAGCTAAATGGCAAATGGGTTACAACCAAAAAATAACAAAATGGGTCACACGGATAGAAAGTTGTATACTTGTATGAAGTGTAATTTTTATACATACAATCATCTAAATCACTTAATTCAAAAGTTCAGATCAATGTTTTAATAAATGTTTTAGTAATCACAATTAGCACATCACTGCATCAGTTCTTTATTAAAAAAAGGACACGAAAAGTTGAAAAAATAATTAAAGATTTGGAATGTATTTACTTATTAAAGGGTCAATACGGATTGAATATTACATGAAAAATGTTTTACTAAAACATGAGCAAGTGAGAAACGTGTCAAACAGGTTAGTAGTTGCCGGCTTGCCACAAGTATATATGATATATATGATATGCGTACACCCTTCTAAATCGCTTTATTTACATGTTTAGATTAATATAAGAATTTGTTTCAAAATTTCAACAATTGAAGAGCTGGAATCTGGAATGCATACCTCATGCTGATATGTTAAAGATCTCAATTCGTCGTCTACAAACTCCTCTGCTGACAACACACCCTCCATCAGGTTCTCAAGACGGGCTATTTTATCTTCCTGCAATTGCCCGATAATAGAATTGCACTCCCGTTCATGTTTGTACTGTTGCACCTGTAACAGAATTAAAGTTGTTAAAAGAGTAAAAACATCATTTCATGTTGGCGTGATTTCTGCATTGAAACAATCAAAACCAACATACCAAACGATTAAGTTGCATGATTTCTGCATTTTGTCTGGTGCAAAACTCTTCCAAAGCCATTTCTCTCCTTATGGCTCCAGCAAGAACCTTTTCTACCGCCTGCACGAATGTTAAAACATAAATAAGACCAAAAAAACAAATTAAATACAGCACCTTTTTGGTTAAAAATCATACTTTTGGAATAACAATCTGCTTCGATAAATTATCATCCAACGGTGCACAGTCAACAGGAACCAACTGTAGACTCAAATCATCATTTGCCTCATTTGCATCATTTACTTCTACCAAACTTTTACCCTTGCAATTGCTGCATAAAAACTCGTTCTCCGGAAAAATTGTTTGCACACCGATCTCTTTTTTAACTGGCTTTGGTTCAGGTGCAACAGATTTATATGAAAATCTGAATGATGAACGGCCCAAAACAGAACTTTGTCTATGTTTATTGATTACTTCAAGCCCATTTATTAAACTCGCAGCCAAACTGTTGGTTTCTGGAGAAGAAGTCAAAGTGGAGGAATTCTTCGAACTTTTTCTACTATTGTTAATAGCTCGTGGTGTAACACTTGCAGTCGGAGATTTCAGAACTGCGGTTGCTTCAAACGGTACTATGGTTAGGTTAGGGGTATCACCTAAAGAATCTTGATCACAGGTTTGATTATCTAATGAATGGGTCAAGATTTCTTGATTATCTGCATCAGTTGTATCTGTGTAAAAGATTTGGTTGTTAATGCTTCTGTTTCTAGACATGTTAAGCTTAAGATGTAGCCAGTTTTAAGGTTTAGTGTCTACCTAATTCCATGTTTTTGCATGCTTCATTGGCTGCTATGATAACTTGCTCTGCTTCCTCAACTATTTCCATTTCTTCATCATCATCATGATTATCATGATCATCGTCATCCATGCGAGGCAACATCATTGGATGATGATTTAAGCTAAATTTCAAAAGATTTAAGCTTCTCCGAGCGTTCCAACCTGTTGAATAGCCTGTTCCTGGGTCAACTTGGTTACCATTTGACTTCATTCGCAACAGTTCATCCTGTTAAACATTATTCCCGGTTAGTAGATATCCATATTTCAACCTGTTAGATATCGTTATCAGGTCAAACGGTGAAATGGGTGGAGATCATATCAGCTCATGTTAAATTTAACACAAATTATATGAACCAATGTTTAATTTTAATGCAGAAAACTTCATAAGTGAACTAATATAGTTCTGTATTCACTAGGGCTGCAAATGAACTGAACGTTCAGCGAACAGTTCGTGAACCGTTCGGCTGGAAGTTCGTTTGTGTTCGTTCGTTTAATAAATGAACTAACATGAACTTGAAATTCCGTTCCTTTAGTTAAATGAACGAACATGAACAGAGGTCACGTTCGTTCATTTATGTTAGTTAGCGTTCAGTAACGTGTTCGTTTATGTTCTTTTTGGGTTCGCTAGTTTATTGGGGTTTTAATTTTTTTATAATTTATATTTTATATTTATATTCTTCAAAACTTTCACTAATAAAATATTTAATAAATAGTAGTGTATCATATGTTATTAAAATTATTTAATAAATATTAGACTAGTATACTATGGGTGGATCTACGTAATTTGTGATAAAAGATAGTGATTTTATTCAAAATTTAATGCATGTTACTTTTCGTTGTGTTCATTTGTGTTGTGTGTATGAATGTTCGTTTGGGCACATTTATGTTCATGAAGGTTCGTTTGCGTTCATTACCTATATTAATGAACGAACACAAACGTACACATTCATTTCCTTAACGAATAAACACGAGTAGAAAATCTCGTTCGGTAAGTGTTCATGAACCGTTTGTGAACACATAATTTCCTTAACAAACGAACACGAACAAGGCGTTGTCCATGTTCGGTTGGTTTGTTTGTAGCCTAGTAATCACATTTGACACGCTAATTGTTTGAATAAAATATATTTTAGACAAAAGGGTTATACCCGTTTTGACCCTGACCAAGATTTACTCGTCTTGACGACTTGACCCAACCCCATTTTGACCCGTTATCCAACCCGCCCATAGTGCTGCCTATATTAGCTATAACAAGGATACGAAGGAAGAGAATAAAAAAAACTGTACCTTAAGTTGCCGTATAACTTCACGCAGTGATTTCACATCATCTTGCATCTGTTCATTGACAACTGCTTTGTTTTTTATGGCTTTGGCACGCTGAGCAAATCTCAATGTACTAAGAGTCTCACTCTTACAGCTGTATCGTAAAAAATTTAAAGATACCAGTTCATGTTAAATCGCAAATTTGCTTAGGAATTTAAGACGTACAGTTTAATAAAAAGAAACTTTCATGATACCTATGTGCAGGAGATACGGCACAAACCATGGCAAGCTTTGCATTACCACCAAGAGATTCTTGTAGTAAAAAAGTCAACTTCGAGTCTCGATAAGGAATGTGCCTCTGTTTTCCACTTTGAGAAACCTCAGCTAGAATGTTAATCAAATTTCTGCAAAGGAAACACATAATTTAATTCAGTTATAGTATACAATCGATTTAAAAATGAACGAAACAAATGTCAGATTCTGTACCCAAGTTGTGAGAGTGAACGATTAATATTCCCGGCTTCTTTTAACCGCTCTCCGGCTGCTCTGGTCAACTTTTGTCTTTCTGACCCGGCAAGGTCAACAAGATTAATTCTACTTGTTTTTAAGGAACTCAGGCCATCCATACTCTATAAAGTTTAAATTTTAATTTTTGAAATTAGAACACACGATACATTAAGGCATCAACAGTTTTTTCATGTATCATACCAAGGTAAATAACTTGAATATTAACTCTCGTTAACCATAGTTTTGTTGTATTACCTTGCATCTTGATTCGACAACACAAGTGAAAACACTATGTGAACGCGAACTCTCCATGTTGATGCTTGTAGCTCCCGTTCTCCTATTTGACAACCCCTGCAGAGAAAATCAGATTTCAAGTTTGTACATATGAACAATATTTGTCTAATCTAACAAAGTTTTGATGTGAATTTCAGATATCGAAACCTTTTTCAGAAGCTGGGTCACATCCCTTATACTGCAAACAGACTCCTCAGTCAAATTTTCCACATAAACACCTGTTTTGGTATCTTCTCTTATTTGAAGGTTCCTTTGAGCTGGATCCAACAAATCAGTGATTTGTTCATTGTAGATCTGCAGATACAATGTTTCAATATTAAGATACGTGTGACAGTGGAAGTTTAAGTATCCATGATAAATAAACTAGTGTATTACCTCGAGAAAAGAGCAACGACATTGATATACGAGTTGTTTGTCAGCATGTTTGTTTTGTTCCTATGCAAATTTGCAGTTAAATTGTGAGATAACAAGAAAATGAACACTAAGCTAATTCAAATACTCAATACAAACTTGATGTGTGAAATAAATAAAACTAACGTATGATCTCACCTCAGAAATACGGGCAAAAAGTCTTTCAAACACACGGGGTGTCAAACCTTGCTGATCACTAGACAATTCGTTTTCTAACAATGCGTTGGCGGGCCCCCAAACTGTGTAGGTCTTGCCACTCCCAGTCTACTCACATTTTATACACGATGCATAGTAAATACAGTTATACGGATAGCCATGAAAAACTTAAAAACAAAAGTTTTACGTTCACAGTCAGCACGCGTATATAGACAAAGAAGACCAAACAATACCTGCCCGTACGCAAAAACCGAGCTGTTAAATCCAGCTAGACAATTTTCAACAAGGGGAGCTCCCACAAGATTGAATATATCAACCTGAATAGACAGACGAACACAACACGAACATAACAATTACTTCATCCAGTTCATAATCTAAACAAATTCCACACTCCACACAAACAGATAAATCATGAGCAACTCACCTGAGTAGACGTTGCGTCTGCCACAGAATCGAAAGTAAACGGTTGACCAAGAATAGTCAACGAATCGCCAGACGTCTTCTGGACTATAACCTCCCCCTCTTCTTCATTCTTACTAGTCGGTCTCACACGCACAATAACCTAAACCGAGCCAGAGCCACATCATAATCGTAATAATACTATAAATCGAATAGATTAATACAACAATTGTGTTTAAACTTTAAATTAATAATAAAATCTGTTAGGTATACAAAAACTACCTTGACTCCAGTATCATCCGATCCGGATACGCCATTTTCAACACCGAAATCGTTACTAAGCTTCCGCTTAAGCGCGTTAGGCGGACGTGGCGGAAGCGGCGACTTCAACTTACCAGCTGCGGGAGACGGTGACGAATCTGGAAGAGAACCGATCTCGTGCGGTGAATCGTTTTCTTTCGAAAACTTGTGTTTTCGATTAGAACCTTTCGGCTGCTTGATCGGGCTAGGGTTTGAGGGTGGAGTGTCGAGAGGAATCTCCCTCAGGATCTGATTTCGTGAGGGCTTTGAGTGCTTCATCTTGTGGAAAGCAGTTTCGGATTAGGGTTTGGACAGACAGTGGTGCGAGATATTAGTGAGATAAAGATAGAGATAGAGAGAGAAAGAGGAAGTAGCCGTTGAGCGGATTGATGATTCAAATCAAATTGGGGATCGATGACTTGCTTTAATGTTCTTCCCCTTTTTTTAAACTAAAGAAGTCAAATCTTTCCCCTCGTGTTTGATGTATATATGGTAACTACCCTTCAACTCATTCTTTCCAAAATGAAAGTAACACTTTTAAAGTTAAATGTCATTTTAGTCCCTGTGGTGGTTTGATACATTTTACTAGTTTAGTCTAAAGGTTTCAGTTTAGAAGGGCAATTCGGTCATATAATGGATGAAGTTGACACAGTGAACTAAAATGGTATTGGTGAAACCTTTTTGGATCCACAGACGAAAAATGAAACATTTTGACTAAACTGGGAAAATGGCCTAAACCATAGGGACTAAAATGACATTTAACTCTTTTTTTTCTAGAAGAAGTAATATTGTTTAGTTTTTTTTTTCCAGTGACTGGGAAGTAATATTGTTTAGTTTTTTTTTTTTTTCAATAACTGGCTAACCACAGGTGTTCATCGAATAACAATTTTTTTGAATTAATTGAATCGAGTTTTTATATTATTTAGCTGAATTCGTAATCGAAATAGATTTGATTTATTCGATTCGTATTTGAATCTCGAATTCGATTTAATACAACTTTACCCTAAACAATAAATTATTTTACTTTAATTATCGATAATGAATGTGAATACATTTCAAGTCAATGTATGTTATATTTATTTTTTGTAATAAACATGTAACATTAAAATTTATATATATTACTATAAGATTTTTTTATGCTAATAAATTAACTATGGGTGATCATGGTTGATTTTATTTTTAGGTTTTTTTTTACACGAAAAATGTTATATAATCATGTAACTTTAGTTTAGTTTGTTCGTTGCATTAAAAAAAAGAATAAAAAACACTCGTAATCAGTTCTTCTTCTAACTTGTTGGGTGATTTGGAAGCTCGCAATAACCGAGTTTTAAATCATAAGAAGGCGGTGGGGAGAGGAGTTGTGGGGGGAAGCTAAGGCCCTTGGTTTGCTTTGGCTCAAGAGTCATGCTAAGATTGTTGGCTTCAATAACTCTCGATGGGGAAGTTTTGAGTTCTTGTAATCGCCTTTTTTTTCTTTTTAAGTTGCTTTCTTTGCTTTGCTTTGTTGTAGTGTTTGCTCCTCTAGCGTCTTGCTAGTGGTTTCGGTTCTATTTAAACGTTGCCTTTGAATAAAAATGTTTTTTTTTGTTCAACCACACCAAAGGGATTAATACACGTTTAAATGACCAATAGTTGATAGCATGTTTATATCTTTGGTAATAAAGTTTGCTTAAGAACATAGTAGTATTAAAGCAGGCAAGTTTGCATGAAGTCCGGAACATGGAGGGGGGAGAACTGTGAAAAGATAAATCACAAGGATTAATACTTAAAATAGTTGTCACATATGTTTAGCATCTTTGTAGGAGCAAATTCAAAAGAAACAAAAACCAAATCTGACCACACTCATTAGATCTATATTTTATTAAGCATTGTATTTGTCTCAACATTGTTATTAAACTCACCAAATATTAATTATGTACATAGTGTATCTAAAAATCATTAATTTCATAGGTTAAAGTACAGATATGTACGAAATCATATATATAAAAAGAATCAAACAAAAACAATAAAAGAAAAAGATATATAATGAAATAAAGAGAACTTATAGTTGCTTTAACTTAGATGTTTTTTTTTTTTTTTTTTTGTGTCTATCGTCAATTCTAATGTTAACCAACCTTGATACGTTCCTTGTAAATATTCATCTGTACAGTTGATATATGTTATTTGTAACACTAGAAATTTTAGAATAAATGGGAAATTGAAAATATTAGAAGAGTTCTTGATGATCTGATATGAAATATGATCCAGAGTTGTATGCTAAGGGAGGGTGCCAAAATACAAGAATGGTGATGGGCCATTTGGTTTGCAAGTTAATCAAGGTGCCATTGGGCCCAGCCCAGAAGATGAAACCGACATTGGGCCTACTGGACAGCCTTATAAGTATTTTATTTGGCTGGTAGGGTAACGGGTCACAACTTGTTAATTTAAGATAGGTTAAAAATTATTTTGAAGAATTTCACGAATAATTAATATCTCAAATATGATTATACTACCACTAAAACAAATTATCCAATTTTTTTTGAACGAATGTTAAATTCTCTCTCTTTGCCCAGGTTTCAACCTGCGACCTCTCCTTCAAGAGGCATGCACCTCTATCAAGTGGGCTATCTCACATCATCACATCAGCAATTATCCAACTTTTAATAAAACAATTTAGAAGGTTGTAAACATGTGAGTATGTCAGGTTCTATTTAGCTTTTTTTTCCTATCATATCCCATTTGACATGTTGGCAATAAAATCTATTATTGTTAAAGACCACCCGTAGTGGGGCGGTATTTTTGAAAAAAATTGAAAAAAAAAATGCCCCCCCCCCCCCATTACACTAGGCGTTTTGGGGCATTATTTTTGAAAAAAAATTGCCCAAGCGTTATATATAAAACGCCTACAATTGTATTGTGTAATGGTTGACTGGGTTTGACCCACCAATGAGAAACTAATATGTTTTTTTTTGTTTAATGATTGGAAGGGCATTATTTGGGCATTATTCTCACTACGCCACTTTTGCAATAATGCCCCATGCTGACTGGACTGCCACGTGTCGAATAATGCCCCATGGTGGGGGCATTATTTGGCTAAACCACTACACACGATTTAATAGTCCAGAATTTGGAGGTTTGAGCTTTGTAGTTCCCACATTTGTCATGGACGGATTTTAACAACTTGGATATTTTTTTTTTGGGATACCATGTTTTCTAGTTCTGGCTAGAAAACCTTTGTACCTTTTTTTGTTATATGATATTTGCCGCCATTAATATGGAAGTATAGCTATAATCATATAAGGCTGTGCGCAGTATGGGGCGCTAAGCCCATGCCACCTCGGCTCAAAAACAACACCAGCGCCCGCACCCCCATACCGTAGGCGCTATTGGGGGGGGGGGGGGGTGTATCGACCCCTCGCCAACCCTATAGCGAGCATTCACGAGTTGTGTATGTGAGTTATGGGTATTGATGAAAAGGGGGCTTTATCCTATTAACTTGGTTGTTTGGGGGGAGGGGGGCCCTATTGGTGATGTGACGCTGAGGTGGATCACATATGGAGCCCCTCGGGGCTCCAAACATACCCTGCAAACTAAAGGGGTGTGTCATGTGTGTGTGTGTCTATAGAAGTACATATGTGCATCAGGGCAGTGTCATGTGTAAATGGTGATTTTGGAAGTATCGACTATATATAAAATTTTAAATAATGACATTAAAAGCCCAACCAAGTTTATCAGTTTCCGTTTGACATCTACTGAAATACATAAAGTAACCTATTCAAAGCTTCTTTGACTAACAAAAATGATCCATGCCCCTGGCTCCTGTTCATTCACCTCTGCTGTTAGGTCTCAGATTGCTTTATGGATTAAAGATGGAGCAACCTTAGTAAGGCTAGATCGATTCGCGTGGCGTATTTCGTGGTTTGTAATTGTATATGTATATTGTTCCAGTGATTTTTTTTTATCATATATACTTGTATATGTATATTGTTCCAGTGATTTTTTTCATATATAACATGTTTATTTCCGCCATTAAAAAAACTAACAGAAATGATAATTAAGCACATACTATATATATTCCAACCAAAGATCCACTTGACAAAAAAGAAATATTTAATATTTAGATTTAAGATCAGAAAGAAAGCCAACATCCAAACTATGGGACTTTGAACAAAATAAAACGATAAAAGAACCACCAACAGGTAATGCATTAACTTTTCGCTAACCTTAAACGACGTCAAAATAAGAATTACCATCTCAGTGATCTAGCAAAAGCAACGTTTCCATGTAGGAACAAGCAGAGAGTGGAAATCCATTCCCAGAAATCCGAGTATAATTGATGTGTCCTGACTGGACTTCATGAACAAATATATCATGTACATTGTCGTCAGCGCTCATTGCGAATATAGGTTCATTATTCTTCCTAAAACCAAGTACCGCTTTTATTGATGCATCTGGTGAGATTATGCTGAATAGCTTTGTAAATGAGTTTGGAACACCATGCTCCATCATCCATACACCATAAACTAGTTTCTCAGCCTCTTTAACTATTTCAACAACAACGAGAGACTCTTTTAGCTTAGATATAACCACATTATCGCTAGGGGCACGCGCTAATGTATCAGGCAGTGATACTTCCATAAATTCTTCACTTGTCATATCAAATGACACAATCAGATTATACCCCTCAAATCCAGTTGTCCTCATGCTCATACCAATACAATCAATAGCAAGCCAATAAATAAACCCATCTATAACTACCTGATCCCACCTCAATTTAACTGTGTTACGCAGTTGATTGATAGTAGGTATGCTTCTCCACGCCCCTGAGCTCAATGCATAAACCTCGACTTCCCAAGGATTGAAAATTACAGCGTCCAAGTTCGGCATACTATAACGGAAGTTAATCTTGACAAGCTTAGGATCACTAGTGTGAGGACAAACCCCAAAACCAATAACAACATCGGAGTGCCGATCTTCCACATGAGGCACATCAATAGCAACCGATTTTCTAACTGCAGGATTCCAAAGAACAGCAGTCTTTGTGATTCTTCCGTCTCCTTGAACAGCGTATACGCAGAACAAGCCTTGAGAGCTACCGAGTATTGTGGGCATGTGGGGTATGGGATCAGGCAGGGAACACTTGTGTTCGGGGAAAGTTTCATCATCCAGAATTGAAACATATTTCATTTCAAACTTTTCTGCATCAAGGTAACATACTAATAGATGATGCTGATGGGTTTGGTGGATGGTATAATCAGCAATAAATTTAGAGCTATCGATTAAAGACTTCCATTGTTTCGAAACGGTTCTGAACTGCAGCAGTGATTTGGTTGGAAGCTTTTTCATGATTTCTTGTTGGAGTGCAAAAGGAATGAAGTCTGACATTTTGATTGCTGAAATACAAAGATAACAAAAAAGATTGTTGATTGTTTCTCCGATAGCAGGTGGCTAAATATGACAATCAAGTACCTAAATTTGACAATCTTAAAGAGATGTAGCACCGTGAATGGCTTCCAACTTCCAATTAGGTTTGAAGTTTGAACGATTTAGCAGTGTAGCACCGTGAATCGCAAGTGGTCTGATCGATTTCAATCCCTCCCGATTTAGGGTTTCAGTTATGAACTTGAATTCGTCGATGCTTCATGAGTGTAACTCATTATCGAATTTTGAATTTGGGAATTTGAGTAGCTTTAGCCCATTAAGGGCATGTTTGGCTAAGCTTTTTGAAACAACTTATTGATTTATTGGTTTTTTGAAAAGTCATAAGCTCCAAAACGATGTTTGGCAATAAGGGTGTATGTGAGGGAAAAAACCAATAAGTCAATAAGTCATTTCATTCTGACTTTTCCAAAAAGCCAATAAGTCAATAAGTTGTTTCAAAAAGCTTAGCCAAACATGCCTTAAATATCATAAAAAACACTAACAGGCCTTTTTGGCCAATGATCCTTTGGTGCAGTGGTGGAAAAGATTGTTGTCCTCAATGGAGGCGGCAGTTCGATCCCCACTCACCACAAGAGGTGAGGTTAGGGGGTTTTACACGAGGCATGGTTGCGTGGTTTCCTCCTGGAGCGGACCGGATGAGAATGAAATACCTATGATATCCATTCTGAGTGGGTTGTTACCCTCAGGTGGATTGAGGGTCAGGATGTACCTAGCCCAAAAATGGAGGGTCTGTTGGTTTCGAACCCGGGTCTCTCATGTACCTCTGAGTTTGGTGCGAAAGCCCAACCAGTTGGTCGTCTAGCCGTTAAAAAAAAACAGGCTTTTTTTGGTTAAATATTTTAACCATTCTCCTATTAAAGTCTTACAAAAAAAATATTATGGATCCGAGCCGACCAAACCTGCCAGTATTATTTCTAAACACACTCGCTACTCCCTCGACCCAACCCCTATTTGTATACCCCATGACACCGATGGATGCGTTTTCGTTTGGCGACTTTAGTCAAACACCGAACATGTGGCAATTGCAATACCCGCAACACCTTGCTATGCAAATGCAATCACAACCAACCCAAATGCCATTGGTCCAACTGTTGCATCAACCACAAACCACGAAGAGCAAGAAAGGAAAAAATGAGCATGGGAAAGCAAGCACAAGCACAAGGAAAGGGAAGCGGAAAGGCGCAACACATTCCATGGAGTCCGGTCGAGTTGGAAGCGCTTGCACGAGCATGGGTTAACGTTTCTATCGATCCAATTAAAGGTCAATATTTTTTTCTACCCATACGTTCTAAAATATTTTATTTTAAAAAAAAAGTATTAAAAATTATGTTTTTTTATAATACGGTTTTATTTTATAAATTATATTGTGTAGGCGCTAATCGGCGTTGAGATGGTTTTTGGAACCAAATTTGTGAACAATTTTTTCAATTGATGCAAAGCGAACCATATTGATTAGTTGATTCCGTTAGTTCCAAATATAGAGGAATGAACGGAAGAATTGGTTTGTTTGCGGGTATCTATCAACATGCATGGAACTATCGTCCGAGTGGTGCAAATGATGAAAGTATTTCGGCCACGGCTATTGAAAGATACACATAGAAACATGGGTCGTGGAAATACACGAGGCCGTATGAAATATTAGTCCACCTCTCACAAGCTAATGAGGTATCACAAGCTAGAAGATCTAAAGCTAAAGTCGTAGACATACTAGTCCACCTCTCACGCGATTTGTCGACCGATTCCTCTTCGGTTCACTTGGAGCCAACGCTTGTTACTACCACGTTTTTTCTTGGGTGATGACAACTCCGGCTTGCGGTGGCGGTAGTGTGTCAGAAATAAAATTGCGTCTCCGGAATCGAACTTAGACCAAAATTATATGCCAAGTGTGGTGAGGGTTGGCTTTCTTGTGTAGGACGATACACGTAGGTTGGTCGAAATATCTTGGATCGAAGAGATCAGAAGGGTTGTTTACAGCATTCAACGGGGCTGGGTCTAGTTGTGTGTTTGCAAACAACGGGATATTAACAACGGGTCACATTTTTGCAAAAAACGGATGTCTTGGATCCTAAGGGTTCATATTTTCTTTTGAGAGGGTGTGGATTTTGAAGGTGTGCATAGCCGTCATTATTTGGTTAACGAAGAAGCCATTAACGACCTCCGTTATCGAGGCAGGGCGGTGTGCCGCTCGTTAATTGTTTCAAACACAAAAGGAAGAAAATAACGTATATTGGTATGTTCAACTTAGTTGTATAGTCTTTTTTAAATCAAATTATTCCTAAACTTATATAGGGAAAACATCAAATAGGAAGTTTATTTTGGCTAGAAAGTGTAGGAATCAATAATAGGTTGACACGTGGCAAAGAAGAAAAAAGCTAAGGAGGGGCATTTTAGTCACA
Source organism: Helianthus tuberosus (assembly GCA_030545235.1). Classification (NCBI taxonomy): domain Eukaryota; kingdom Viridiplantae; phylum Streptophyta; class Magnoliopsida; order Asterales; family Asteraceae; genus Helianthus; species Helianthus tuberosus. Next base: position 2,334,961 of record JARYGA010060221.1, on the reverse strand, counting down.
ACTAGTCTATTATATCCCAGATCTAAAAACTGTCAGATCCTTATGGTTCTTCCTACCATCACCTTCACCACCACTTCACCATCCATCCCCTCCGCCACCGCTTCACCACCCATCCCCTCCGCCACCGGGAGTTGCGCAACCACCACCTGCTGCCGTCGTACCTTCACCACCCATCCCTCAGCCACCGGGAGTTGCGCAACCACCACATGCCGCCTTACCTTCGTACCACCACTTGCCGTCGTCGTACCTTCATACCACCACCTGTCGCCGCCGTACCTTCGTACCACCACCACCACTGGTCTCCGTTCGCTTTGTACGCACCACTGTATACGTCATCATATGATAATACCTATTGCGTTTTATAAGAAATGAAAGGAAGATTAGAGACAGAGTGTGAGTTCAAAGGAATGGGGGTGGTTGCTGAAGATGTTCGAGGTTTGGGCTGCTTTGATGTACTAAATCTAGGGTTTTTAAATTTAAATATTTTATTGCGTTTTAATACTTTTTCATTGCTTTGTAAATATATAAGAAAATAATAGTCAGACTGCATTCATGATAGCCAATACGATTACAAAGGATGTTTTGTGTTTTACTTTTCATTCCAAATTGTTATAATTGTCTTTTCATACGTACTCATTGCGTTTTATACTATGTTTAGTTTCTAGTTGATTTGTGTTGTGCCTTAAAATTATGTTTTTTCTCAGAATTTTTAGAAAAAAAAACATATTTTTTATGTGTTTTCAGTCCATTGCGTTTTAGGAAAAACACTTTATTTTGTGTTTTTAATCCATTGTGTTTTAGAAAAAACACATTTTTAAAGTGTTTTTGGTGCATTGCGTTTGAGGTAAAACACATTTTTATGTGTTTTTAGTCCATTGCGTTTTAGAACGTACATTTTCTTTTGAGTTTTTAGGCTATTGCGTTTTAGAAATAAGACATTTCTTTGTATTTTCTGGCCATTGCGTTTTACAAATAAGACATTTCTTTGTGTTTTTGGTGCATTGCGTTTTAGAAAAATGTCATTTTTTAGGTTATTTTTTTCATTGCGTTTTACGTAACTGGGGGTTTTTCTATTGCGTTTTACGCAACTGGGTTTTTTATTTTTTTTTAAATATAGCAATAGTATACTCGTTTTAAAGATTAAAAAACGCTCGTTTTTTTGGTGCAATTTTTATAAAAAAATAATGTCGTATGAAAGAGTTATTAACGTTTAAAAAATGGGAAGGAATTGGAGGAGAGAGAAACTATTGCCTTGGATTGACTAGAATGCCCCTAAACAAACTCACGCGCCTCTTTTCTTCCCTTCAATTTCCATCATTTAATCTTAGCCCTTGATTAACTAAATGGATGGTCAAGATCACTTCCTAGCCTTCCTAGCCAAATAAACTTCCTATTGTATCTCCACCCATCTTATATATTAACTAGAGTTTAGTTTCGTTTGTGAATAATTAACCTTGTGGATTAGTTGAATATTAGCAACGTTATATGAAATATATATATTATACTAGGTTATAACCCCGTGTATTACACAGGTTGAAGAAAAAAAATGTAATTTTACATACTAAATAATAAAACAATATATCTTTAAAAATCTAATTTATTACACGGGTTGAATTACTTTTGGGTGTTTCAAACCAGTGCTTAAACATCACGTTGCGGGTCAACAAAATATATTACCCAGGTTAATTTCATGATTCTCAATTGCATAATTGATACTCAAATGATCCTACACACATCTATGGAAGATTTAAGATTGGAAATATAAATGTTTGGATAAATATTCATGGGAGTTAATTACTGTTTTCGTCCCTGTGGTTTGTCAAAAATCACTATTTCAGTCCATTAGTTTAAAAATTACGATTTCAGTCCCTGTGGTTTCACTTTCGTAACCATTTCAGTCCACCTCGTAACCATTTCAGTCCCTGTACTTTACAGAATAATGGATTGAAATGGTTACAAAAGTGAAACCACAGAGACTGAAATGGTTATGAAAAGGAAACCACATGGACTGAAATCGTAATTTTTAAACTAATTGACTGAAATAGTGATTTTTGACAAACCACAGGGACGAAAACAGTAATTAACTCTATTCATGGAAAGTTAGGTGATAAAAATTGGGTTGGGTAAGAAACACGTTTGTAGGTATATGTTTTGTAATAATGTTGTTATAAGGTGTAGCTATCGATTGATGGTTTGGTTAATCTTTCTTTTAATTTTATGTTTGGGTATTTAAAAACATTTGAAACAGACAAAATCATCTAATCAAAGCAAGTCAACCATTTTAGATCCACACCATTCGGTTTTTACCATTTAATGATTCGGGTTGAAACTTAAAACTGATCATCTAAGATGAACCGATTGTTTGATCTTTTATCATTAATTTTTTTATACGAACTAATGAGTTAAAAGATATTTATAAAAATCAGTTTAAACCAAGAAAACATAACCCTTAAATTACCATACATGTAAACTATAGGTCGGCAACTGATTTGGTTTGTGGCTTTCCAGATCTTTTCCGATGTTAACATTAAATTTAGTATGCAAATATTCACTCAAATTAGAGTTAATATTTTTCATCGTAACCATTTAAATTGATGTACTTTTACTTTATAGACTTATAAAATCTTTATCTTTATAAATATTTAAAACGCTAATATATGTTTTTAGATTTTAATAATTAATATATGATTATAACTGCCAATGATCTCTAGATCAAGTGGTGGAAGACTTGCATTTCTTTTGAGAGATGCAAGTTCAACTCCCACTTGGCATTGGTGGGCAATGATAGGAGACCCAGGGAAACTTGGGTTCGATCCTTGAGCCAAACGGGTTTTACCGGTAATTTCACTGTCGTGCCTACGGGCGGGTGGGTTACCGGGTTTTTCCCGGAATTGGTGGTGGACTCGGGTTACTCTCGGAGTACTCCGTTTGGTCCAGTGGGTGCCCCGAGAGTGCTCGGGATTGATTCTGTTAGCCGTTCAAAAAAAAATATGATTATAACAATTAATATATTATTATCGGTTATCTTTGTCTTTAGCATTAAAATTTCTTCTATAAATTTTAAATTTAATATTATCAATAATCGACTTTTCATAATAAATATTTAGAAAAATAAGTAAGACCTCCTCATAGAACGCCATGTGTCCCTCACATGGTTTCTTTTATTATATAGTATAGATATAGATAAGAACAACGAACTCACACTTTCTAATCTTACTCATAAATCTAACACTTTTTGTCCATCAGAGGACTTAACTTTATATGAAAAACTAGGTTATATACCCGTGATTTCACGGGTTATGGGTTGTTTTATAAAAAAATATATTTACAAAAGAATTTTATATATTTCTTATAATTGGATAACCTCTTCATACTAACATTTTATTGGTTTTTTTTTTTTAAGAAAAACAGCACTTTAACGTCCTTTCTACGACGCGTTTTTCTTACCGTGCCACCTTGCTAACGTGACAATTAATGTCTCCTATTTATACCCTCCGACACTTAATGTTATATACCGTGCCAACTTGTAATTATTTTATGCATTAATTAACTCTGAAAATGCGGCTCGGTACAAACTTCACAACACATTTAAACGTATCCCAAAACCCAGAACATTTCAATGTACACCGTAACCTGTAGGACTATATATTTTAGGCAAATTGGATTTAAATAATCCCAACTCACTGTTATTGGCCAATAATAATCCCAACTCATTAAATCACCAATAATAATCCGAACTATTCACTTTTGTTTGTAAAATACTCCCAGTTAAAAAAACACTAACTAGGTTAAAAATTTGCTGATGTGGCTTGCCACGTCACCTGCCACATCAGTTGCCACGTAATCGAAAAATGCCACGTAGACTGCCACATCAGCTGCCACGTCATCAAAAATGCCACGTAGACTGCCACATCAGCTGCCATGTCATCAAAAATGCCACATCAACTGCCACGTCATATGACACAACAGCTAAAAGGGCCACATCAGATGCCACATTAGCCAATTTTTAACCTAGTTAGTGTTTTTTTAACTAGGAGTATTTTACAAACAAAAGTGAATAGTTCGGATTATTATTGGTGATTAAATGAGTTGGGATTATTATTGGCCAATAACAGTGAGTTGGGATTATTTAAATCCAATTTGCCTATATTTTATACAAATACAAATATAACATATTATTTATAGCTTATATACCCGTGAGCTTTACGGGTTATGGGTTGTTTTTAAAAAAAAATTATTTGCAAAAATAATTTTTCTAATTGATTTCTCATAAATTAACAATTCAAGTTTTTTTGAAAAAAAAGAAAGACTTTTAACGGATTACTTTTTGGGCGATTAAAAAAAAGACAAAACACAAAATCTATTCATTTGTCTTCTTCAACATTGCTCTCTACCTACCAAACACAAAACCAGACTTCCTTAAAAAGGCGGTGATTTCGCCTGAGGATCCGATCAAATAGCCGTTCTACATTCAAGTTCAACAGAAAGTTCAACATCCGGTATTTGTTTTTTGATATCATTTCTTGATTTTTTGAAGATTTTGTAGTTTATATGTTAAATAATCAAAATCTAAGTGTCCGAAAACAAAATAATGATGACCGGAACTTCAATCGTTTGTGTTTCATTTTGATTTCTTGAGTTGTTTTCCGATCCGAGTAATGTTTACTTTATGTTTCGTTTTTCATCAAACCCTAAACCTTGATAATGATCAAACACTTATCTTCCGATGACATAATATAATAGTAAATGTTTTGTTGGTGGTTGTTGATTTTGATTACTTGAAACCCTAAAACGGAGATTTTGATTGTTTGTGCTTGATTAATGCCGTGTTTTTGATAATTACATCTTACGAACATATTTCAATTGCATAATAGTCTTGATTCCGTTTTTGAAATATTTTGACTGATTCTCACTCTGCTTCATTACAAAGGTAGTTGTTGGAATCTGTCTGGATGTTGTTTGATAACTTGCTAATTCCGTTATTTTATACTTTATTAGAGGCTTTTTTTATAGTTCTGTAGATATATGTTCTTTCAACCATTTAAGTTCTGTTTTAGTGTGGTAATTGAAAATTCTGTTTTAGTTCTGTAGATATATGTTCTTTCAACCATTTATTTCTCAAAATGTTTTTATTTGGCTCAAGCTATCTACACACTTGGTGTGTAGATAGCCATCCTAAAAAGAGTTTTTTTGTCCTATCTGCACACCCTGCAGTGTCGAGCTTTGGTCAAAGCGCGGCGTTTTGGTCCGGTCAACTAGACAAAGATTGACGGGTGTCTGACGGGTCTGTTGACCGGACCAAAACGCCGAGGTTTGGCCGCGTTTTGGTCCTGTCAACCAGACACCCGGTCAGTCTTTTGTCTGGTTGACATGACCAAAACGTGGCCAAAGCTCGGCGTTTTGGTCCGGTCAACAGACCCGTCAGACACCCGTCAGTCTTTGTCTGGTTGACCGGACCAAAACGCCGCGCTTTGGCCACAGCTCGACACTGCAGGGTGTGCATATAGGACAAAAAAGAAGTTTTTGGTGTGCATATAGGCACATTGGTGTGCCAATAGGTACACCCTTTTATTTTAACCAAACCACAAACACCCAGAACAGATTCAACATTCACACGCAACACAAATCTAAGTACAAATCAACCATTCTATTATCACTTGAAGAAACAATCATGATCCATCTACTATATAAAAATATACAAAAGTGGAACGTCAGACTTTGCAACGGTTTTAGCAACAAATGTAGACCCGATCAAGCAAACTATCCAAAAGCGTTGCTGCATTCGCCTCATCTTCTAGTTAACAACATTTACCGAAGAACAGCATACGAATGGGACCCACGAACTTAAACCCTTTACCTTCTTCTTCCCTTTCTTACTCTCATCAATCAGCTTTGGTGGTGATGACACGTCATTGTTGACCGGAGGGTTGACCACAGCTTCATCTTTCTTAACCACGGGCTCGGGTTGTGCGCCACCTGGCGATTTGGCTTCACCCAACAGGTTCTTTAGAGGTATAGACTGTTTCCCGGTGCTCCAGTTTGTAACCTTTGCAATCGCTTCCTCGTTTCTCTTTCTCCCTTCGGATTCATTGTTGACTTTGGTCAAAGTTGGGAACCACCCAGCTTGTGAAACTTCGGAATTTGGTTGTTTTTGTGAGTCTAGCACCTCAGAAGATTCCGGTTTCTTATCTTTGCTTTCGGTTTCCACTAGTGTCATGAATGACGGTGGCTCGAAAACATCGGATGTTGCTGCATTTGACTTCCCGAAGTTGACTTTTGACTTTTCAGTCAATTGTAAAGATCCAGCATCAATTGAAGCAGTAGAAAGCACTGTAATAACATACAAATTTTTACACAAATTTATTTGAAGTTCACAGTCACGTCACGTGTAGAGGTAGCAATTTCAACCCGATTACTTGCAAATGGGTTGATTCGCGTTATTTTTTTTATTTTAAAAGCAAATTTGGTAGAAAAAAGTATCAACTTTAATTGTATTCGCACATTAAAGTTCTCAAGATCGAGATCTTACTATGCATCATTTTGTCTATCAGGATCGTAAGATACTAAGATGATACTCCAATGTCATAAAAGTATATGGTAGCAAACTAGCAATAGTATATCATGACTTATAGATAGGTTGTTAATGATGTTAATTAAAATAGTAAGCTATTGAAGTCAAAAGATTTCATCTCGTTTTAGCGAGTTTGTCCCTATGCTCTTTTATTTTATTTTAACAATGTTAGGCAACTTGTAGTTGTTAATTCACTAATTCAAGTCAATCAAGATCAGATCATGATCTAACAATAATTAAATCCCTTAAAATATTAAAACCTGGCACATAAGTCTTTTAACGAATAAGGTCTTTTTCACATGATTAAATCTTTAATTTTTTAAAAACTCAATGGAAAGGTCTTTTTGGCATTTTAGAAACTTAACAAAAAGGTTCTTTTAGGCATTATAAAACCCTTATAAATTATTATTAAAATAAATAACTTTTAAAATCATGATCGACACTAAATTTTTATGAAAAATAATATTAAATTTTTGGACAAAAAGTGTTTCTCCCGTTTACCATCGAAACAATGAGAGTCAGCAAATGTACCTGAAACCGACCCCCAATTTCCCTCCAAACTACTACGGCCACTTGAAACTGCCGATAAAGCTGCACCAGAATCTTGATTTTTAATCTTAGCTTCTTCTATAGGCACATGAACAACATCAGATGCATTCTTGCCATTGACAACAGAATTATCAATGCTGACATCAGCAACAACACTGCTATTATCATCTACATATTGTTCTATAACTTTATCTTTTGAGCATGTTTCCGACTTGAGTGCACCAAGATCCTCCTTTTTGGTCAAAACTAAATCGGGCTCTTCAACATGTTCTTTTGAACATTTTTCCGGTTCGGGTGGACCCATATACTGAGTTTCGGTCAGTACTTGATCCGGTTTTTCTACAACTTCATGGTTGTGTTTGTTTGATTGTTCTTCCAAGTGGGGTCCACCAAGATCCTCTTTTTCGGTTAAAATTGTGTCGGGTTGCTTAACAACTTCTTGAATCTGTTCTTTTGAGTTTTTTTCCAAATCTGGTACACCAAGATCCTGTTTTTCAGTCAAAACAGATACGCGGTTCTCGAAAACTTCGTGGGTGTGTTCTTTTAATTCTTTTTCCAAGTGGGGTCCAGCAAGATCCTCTTTTTCAGTCAAAAATGTGTCGGGTTCCTTCACAACTTCTTGAATCTGTTGTATTGAGCTTTTTTCCAACTTGTGTGCTTCAAGATCCTTTTTTTCAGTTATAACCGCAATGGGTTCGTCGAAAACTTCCTGAATCTGTACATTTGGTGCACCAGAATCCTCCTTTTCAATCAAAACCGAAACGTTTTGAACACTTGCAGGTTCTTTGGCCACTTCTGGATCTTGTTTATGATCAGATTCGGATTTTTTATCCATAATTTCTCCAGCAACTTCCTCTAAACGATCGGTTTCAGATTCTTTAACAACTTCTGAAGAAACTTCATATTCCAAACCAAACTTTTCGATATTGGTTTCTTCAACAGTTTTATAATCGTTAACAACTTCTGAAACGTGTACGCAATCAGATTTGATCTCCTGCTTAACATTATCATGGTCTCCACTGACAAATGCAGAAACTTCAGGGGTTGTTTCGGTCAACTCTGAATCTATAGCTTCTTTGGTACTACTTTCAAAGGTTTGACTTTCTTGACCTTTTTCCTCCTCTGCCTCCACGACATCAATAGATTTAGTCTCTTGTGAATGGGAAATGTGACCTGGCTCAGGTGCGTGTCCCATGACTCCATCTTTGACCAAACCAGTGTCGGTCAACTCATGGTTTGACTCAGATGAATCACAGACAGTTGCTATCTCAGTTTCTTCAGATTTCTCTACATGGGTATCAATCTTTTCAGAAACTTCAACGCTGGCATCGACTTTGCTGATCTCTATTGGATCATTTAAGAACTCATTAGCACCTATAAATAAAAAAAAAAAAAAAAAACTCGTATAAAGAATTGAAATGTAAATTGGTCAACTTCCTAGTTAGATGTTTAAAACTTTACAGTAAGGGAGGTTTTTGGCATTGTGTTTTTAAAAGTGAATATGTAATATGAAACGATCACAATCATATATTTTGTTGCAGCTAAAAAGGGCCAAGGAAGCTAGTGTATAATATATTAGTGTGCTTTCTGAAGTTGTGAATTGTGATGATCAAATAATCAGTAGTTGAGTGTTTGACAATTCTAATTATTGAACGATTTAATACGTAAATAACTAAATAACCAGAATCAGTTTTGTTTCAGCCACTAAAACTTATTATTTGACCACTTATATAATCAAAATCAGTTTTACCATACCCAAACACCATACCCTGATCATATGCAACCTGAAAACACAATGCCAAACACCCTATAATCTTAAAATAAAAACTGAATAACAAACACTCACCGTCATTTTCGGCGTCTTTAAACGAAAAAAACAAGTCCCTATCCAGAGTTTTGCTTGCAGATCCACTATCTGGAAATTCAGTAACTGCATCTGAAAACACCTCATCTTCAGATCTACTAAAACTCACCCTCATCCCACCACCATCACCTACCTTCTCCACAATCTTGGGACCTTAAACCAAACAAACTTTACCACATTAAAAAAAAAAAAAAAAAAAAAAAAAAAAACCTTAACAACAAATTTTCCAAAAAAAGGAAAAAAATCAAAACATGAAATCTCACTAGGGGTCTTTTCTTTATCATCATCTGAACCCACTTCTGAACCAATTAAACTAGTATAACCATCAATGGTTCCACAGATCTTCTTATGTGCTCGCCTGTGTTTAGCACTAGGGTGTGGGTTAGGAAAAGGCCACCCACATCTATGACACAAGTGAACCCCTGCAAACATCAAGACACCAAAAAAGTCAACAAACCCACAATAAAAAAGTCAACTTTTTAGTCAAGAACCACCATTAATGTTCTAAATCAACAATGGTCAGTTGAATCTGAGAAAACCCATGTGGGAAAGTGGATTATTTGAGTGGAAAGATGAGGAACCTGAAGGGTGTGTGTGTGTGATCTGATCTTTGGCATCCATGTGGTGTGTGAAGATCAAGAAACAGTAAGAAAAGGGTTAAAGAAAGAAGATTTGGGGGAGATAATGAAGAGGGTACGGACTACGGAGAAGACTGTGGAAAGTCTTTGCAGAAGATAGTGTGGCTGCTTGGAATGGAACAGGACACAAAAGGTGTTGAATATTATTGTACCCTGAGTATACTGTGTCCTTTTCTTGGTTTAATCATGGCAAATAACGTTTATGAGAAAATAACGTATACTTTACTCATGTATTAGGGGAACTTTTTATAATAATGATTGTATATGTCATGTAATGCACGTTCACCTTTTAATTTTATAGGTCGTAGAATACGGGGCAATTCTTAAGTACCGGCTAATGATCCCTCTGTTTCCTGTTGATGAGCCCTGCCCAGTTTGCCGCACGGTTTGTTTAGATACTTTTGGCGAGCATACGGTTCACTGTAAGGAGTTGCCTGGTTTTAAATACAGGCATGATTTGGTAAGGGATGTTCTGTTTGATGTTTTAAAGTGGGCAGGGATTTCGGCAAAAAAAGAGGCTCCGGTGAACTTTCTGACGGATCCGCTAGATGGAGGTCTACTCTTCGACCAGCTGATATTCTTGTGTTTGGGTGGGCCAGGGGAAAACACGCTTGTGTGGACCTTACAGGAGTGTCCCCTCCTGTTGGGCTTAGGGATAATGGGTTTGTTGCTGGCCAGGCTGCGTTGAAGGCGGAATCAAGCAAGGTCGCTAAACACGAGAAGGCTTGTTTAGAGAATCAACATGTGTTTATCCCATTCGCTTTTGATACATTTGGTTCCCTAGCCCAAGAGGCCGTGGAATTCCTAAACAGGGTCCAACGGGTTGTGAATAGTAATCTCTCAACCTTTAAGGATCGTTTCGTCTTTAGTAGGATTGGTTTTGCAATTCAAAAGAGGTTGCGGCTCAGCTTGTTGCCCGTTTACCTGCCACTTGTTTGTAATTTGTTACTTTGGCATTTTAATGAAAATGATTTCCCAAAAAAAAAAAAAAATTATTCGTTTATCTCGTTTGTTAAATGTGCATATAAATTGGTAATAATAATTCAACAACGTAGTAGTTGGATGTCATGACCCATGGAAGTGCCATTACCTTCGAACTACTTAGTTTGTGTGACGTGTTTTGCCATTATTTCTAGACAGCTCATTAGGTTTTTGTAAATGTTTGTAAATCTGAACAATTAAGTGTTAAACCAGTAATATGTCTGAACCACTAAGAGTTAGTATAAAATTTAACCATTCAGAGATAAATGTCTGACCAATTCAGATAAGAGGTCTTAATCATTCAGACTCAGTATAAACAAACAGTCTGAACCATTAAGTGTTAAACCAGTAAGAGGTTTGAACCATTAAGAGCCCGTTAAAAGTCGAAACAAAGAGCCCCTAAATTCTTTAGTCATTTATCATAACTAGGTTTAACCCCCACCACGTTGCGGCCGGGGGGGCTTACAAATAAAAAACTAATAGAAGTACCCGCCGCGTTGCGACAGTGTTCGGTTTCATATAAAGTAGAAGCCAATTGTTTGTTCCAATTCCGCCAAGTATGATCAAGGTGAATGGTTTCGTCCTACGTTTCGACTCAACTCTTGGGTGTTATACACTAACAAAACAATTCCGAAAGAACAGATGATCTCTAAGCTCCTTCGAATGGTAGATTCGAGTTCTTTATAGAACAAAAGAGATTTTGAAGGTCAACTTGTAGTTGTGGGTATAAAAGGGTCCTGCTATGTACAGAAAACCGAACAAATAATATTCAATCAAATAACATTTTTTATCAATAAAATAAAGAGTAAACTGCCATTTTGGTCCCTGTGGTTTGGCCAGTTTTGCCACTTTAGTCCAAATCTCAAACTTATTACATCTGGGTCCCTGTGGTTTGCATTTTGTTGCCATTTTAGTCCAAAACTCAAAATATCTCATTTTTTACTGTTTTAAGGTCCCTTTTTGTCCTGTAGTGCAGGGGTAGTTTGGTCATTTTAATTTATTCTTTTAATTAATTAAAACAATATTAATTATATATTATATATATATATATATTATATATATATATTATATATATATATATACATATACAGACATTCACAAAGGAGGATGGCCTCATCTACAAAACCGACACCCACAACCACTCATCTCCTCCCTATCTACACCATGACCACTCACCTCTCTCTCTGCAAACTGACGGTCAGGTGGCGGCATCATCCTCTTCACAGCAAAATCATTCAACAATTATTCAACGAAACCTTCAAAATCATTCAACAATTCATGGGTCGGCATCATCCTCTTCACAGCAATCTATAGGTCGGCATCATCCTCTTCACAGTTGTTCAACGAAAACCTTCAAAATCATTCAACAATTCATTACACAATTCTTCAATCAATCCCATGAGGCCTCCGTTCAAATCAAACAACACAATCAGCAAAAAAAACCTAACCGATTCTTCACCATCCGATGCGATGTTCAGCAATCTATGCCAAGAGAGCCAAGGAGTCGCTTCAAGCTGTTGCGTTGCGTGGTGAATCGCTCAAGTTTTAGGGGTTTTGAGGTGGGGTTGTGTTGTTTTCTTGTTTATCACTTGTTTGACTGATTGCATGTGTTGATTGTGGGTACAAGTCTCTGATTTTTTTGTGGGTTAGGGTTTTTTTGGGGAAGATGAAACAGGGGTTTGGGTTTGTTTGAAGATCTCTCTGATTTTTTTGTGGATTAGTGTAACACCCCGAAAACGGATTTGGTAATCAACCTCCGTTAATACTAAAAGACGGGTAAAGTACCGTTAGTAGTAAAAATAACCCGGTAAATATCTGGAATTAAATAAGAAATCCTAATATTAAATTCAAGCAAAGCAACGTTTTAAGGAATCGAGTTTTATAAGAGCCCGAGTTAATGGGACTTAAAATAAAACGGATTATAACTCCCGGGACCCACCAAGTAACTAGGAGTATTAACCTAGTTAGTTAATGTCTTGACAAAATAGAACTAATGTGGTTAAGATACCCTTTAAATAACTTGTGTAAAGTAAAGGGACTAGACATGGACAATTGAATTAAAGTTTCAATTAAACAAATTAATAAACAAAACACACACACATACGTGTGTGTGTGTCTGCGACTTCAACCAGAGCCAAGAAGGGCTCTCTTGCTCAAAACCCTAATCCCTCAAGAATCTCTCAAATTGAAGCCCAAATCAAGAGCCAAATCATTGCATGAACACAAATTCGTGATCACCTAGTCATGGGGATTACAAGGTATGTTAAAAATTATGATTTGGTGATACTTTGAGAATATGATGAATAATCATAATCGAAATTCTGGAATGAATATTGATTCTATGAGTGTTATTATGATTTTATCTTGGTTTAGAAACAAGCCCTAGTAGAAAATTTGATGAATTGTTGTCAAAACTAGGGATTTGATAATTACCCTATTATGTGCTAAATGGGTTTTTGTATGTTATGATGAACACTCGGATTGGGGTGTTAATTTGATGAATATTGATTGTTATGATATAAGTTCTTGATGTAGTTCATGAACACTAGATATAGAGGGTTGAAATTTGATGTTAATCTTGCTAAAAATGACTAATTACGGACTAGTTAGCAAAAGTGTAGAATGATGCCCATTAGGTGTTTGTTAAAATGCCTAAACGAGAAGTAAAGTGTTGAAATTCAAGTGAAACGCGTAATTGACAAGCTTAACTAATTACATGAGACATGGGATAAAACGGGTTCTAATCATAATGTTGATTTGCCTTAATCGTGCATATTATATGATTAAAAGTAGTTGACTTTAGAAAGTCAAACTAACTAGTGATGAAGTCGAATAAGTGGTTTCGACTAAGACAATAAGTAAGGTGGTATAGTCGTGATTGTTAATGACTAATCTAACCACCTTGTAAATGATGAACAATAGTTGGCGCTTAAACAAGCTAGGTGAAGCTTGGAGTGAAAGCGGGTCAAACGAGTCGGGCATAGAAGAAAAGCGTAGCTCGGATGCAAAGTAAGTGTAATTTACACACTTATGTAGAATGCTCGTTATTTCGATATGTTGTGAACATGAAAACAATAATATTGGAAATTTGGAAATTTGTCAAGTGTCGACTTATGTAAATCATGGTTGAAAGGATACCCATGGCGTAAGCCGAAATGGGTTGAAACTGCAAGAAAAGAGTGTAAAAGAAAAAGGGTATGGTTATAAAACCCGGGAAGGGATGATGTATGAATTGGAAATCAAAAACGGTGTTTTTGATTTAAATAGATAATGTTGGGCATATAGTCCAAACGGGTCGAATGGTGGTGATAACACCATTTGACAATATCGACTAATGTGGTCGTCAAGTCTTATGTTAACAGGACCGATTAGCAAAATTGGATAGTTGCGTCATCATTGATGGTGTGATAATAAAAGCGAGGTATAAATCGGGTCTATTTGTTGATTCGAGCTAGGTACGCATATTTTTGTTGTAGTTAAAAGTGATATTTGGTCGAATAATTGGGGAGAGCCCTTCGTTGTAAAAGAAGGATCATAATCGACCAAAACGCCCTCGTAGGCTAAATTGGACAAACAACCCTTAAGGGTTGTTTGAAAACGAATTTCACGATTAGGTAAATACTTAGAATAAGTATAGAAATCGAAAGACGTAATATGTTAGCTAAATAGCTCTATTTAAGTTTTGCCGTAAAATAACGATCCAAGGGGTAAAACTTGGATTATATAGATTACCACATTAAATCTACCACAAATATACTTGTGGTGGAAGATCATATGATAAGAAATGTGGTAATGCGAATGCTAGAAACAATTGACAGCGATTTATGAATGAAAGTGCTTAATTACCCTTAACGGGTCAAAATAAGCACTTGAGTATAAGCGGGTTTAAAACGTGTAGGAAACCCGCGGTATGAGTCAAATAGGATAGATAATATAGAAATTTTGAAGATTCACGAGAATTTGGGGTCAAACAAATAAGTTTGTTTGATAAGTACATGAATGGGTTAAAATGGGTAAATTCCAAATTAAGCCAAAAGCTTAAAACTCTATAAATTTGTTAACCCGGAAGTCGGATTTTAACTCCATATGATGGAGAATCAAATTACAAACATGTAGGAAGAAACGGTAGGTCTTTCGGATAAGCGGTTGGAAAGATACGGAAGTTTTCGTATCAAAAACGGCAAAATGGAGAAGCTGGATGCAGGGTCCACCGTAAATTACGGTGCCACCGTAATTTACGGTGGAGCTGATTCTTGTTACGGTGATTTCCACCTGTGTTACGGTGGAAGAACAATTCAGAGGCCACCGTAAATTACGGTTCCACCGTAATTTACGGTGGAGGCCAAATTCAAGCACATTGTTTTGGGTCTTGTTATCAATGTTGGATTTACATAATCTTCTCGTTATATTAGATATTTACTTATCAAAACTAACTGTTAAGTTGGTTTTGAACACAGGTATATGTCGAGAGCCCGGATGAAGATCAAGCGTCATGCAAGAACCGAACACATGTTAAATAAAGCTTCCGCAAGTTGTTTCGTTCGTTATTCTGAAACGGTGAATTAAATCGCATTATGTTACATCACTATAAATTGTAAAAAGTTTTTAACAAGCCCGTATTTTCAGTATAATCGTGATTGTAATTACATGATTATGAGTTTAGATTATACGATAAACGTTAAATAATAACTAGGGTGTTACAATTAGGGTTGTTTTGGGGGGTTGAAGATCTCTCTAATTTTTTTGTGGGTTAGGGTTTTTTTGGGGAAGATGAAACGGGGGTTTGGGTTTGTTTGAAGAAGAGACTTGTATGTTTTGAAGAAGATGATGGGTTTGTTTGAAGAGGTTTGCTAATTTAAGAAGATGATGGGTTTGATTGTTGTCCAGTAACATACAAGTATCTGTTTTAAAGAAGGTGGAGGTGGTGGTGGTGCTATAGAGAGAGAGAAGATAGAGAGGGGGGGGGGGAGGTGGCGGTGGTGGTGGGGCTATAGAGAGAGAGAAGAGAGAAGAGAGAGAGAGAGTGAAGAAGACTGGTGCTTGTTTCTGCAACTGTTGCTTGTTCTATTTTTATTTAATAAAAGCTTTAAATAAAATCCAAAAAGACCAAAATGCCCCTGAGGAAAAGGACAAAAACCAGGTTTTTTTTTGAAATCTTACCTGATTTGAGATTTGGACTAAAATGGCAACAAAATGCAAACCACAGGGACCCAAATGTAATAAGTTTGAGATTTGGACTAAAGTGGCAAAACTGGCCAAACCACAGGGACCAAAATGACAGTTTACTCTAAAATAAAATTAAATCATTGTGATAAAATCAAAAGCTTTATGATGAGTTTCCAAAAATGCAACTTCTTCATTACTTTTAGAGTTAAATGCTTGGTTGGTCCATGTGGTTTTCAAAAATTGCAGACTTGGTCCCAATGGTTTACTAATTACACGCGTGGTCCCTGTGGTTTTCAAAAATGCACTCGGTTGGTCCCTAGCCCTAACATCAGTTAAATTTCTCAGTTAAGTCCATGTTAAATGACCAAAATACCCTTGCTTATTAACTCTCTTTATAATTTAAATAATCCCTTTGACCACATCATCTTCCCCAAACAAACCTGCAATTGAATGTGCGTGTGTGAGTGGTTGTCGAAGGAATTTAGGGTTTCATCTTCCCCAAACCTGCAAGTGAAAACCGAGATTCAAACCACGACGACCGGAGCTTCCTCGTTGCCGGATGCATCTTCATCCACACATCCTGCACATACCCACCTTCCCTTCGACCCAGCACCACCGCCATCTCCACCTCCATCGACACCTTCAACCCACCGCCTCCATCTCCACCATAAACCCACCACCACCGCCGTCACCTTCAACCCACCACCTCCACCGTCACCTTCAACCCACCGCCTCCCCCTTCACCGTAAAACCACCACCTCAAACCCACCACAACCACTGTCACAAGCACCCTCACCGTCTTCACCTTCGACCCACCGCCTCTAATCGATCGAATCCGGATTCAATTAACAGCTCCGACCCCACAACCACTCCTCCCCTTTTCTCCTGAAATCGTCGCCCATAACAACCTGCAACCCCATCTCTCCATCTCGTTTTATAACTCCGGTGAATAACCAGCTGGAGCCGCCGCTACGGCGGCGGTGGTGGTGAGCTTTGACTTCGATTTCCACTGTCTCCTCGTCTCCAACAAGCACACCCGTAACCCTCTGCTCTCCGGTGACGGCGGTGCTGAGGTTTTCCGTCGATGATGATAACGATGATACAAGATGATGTTACTGATGGTTATTGTTGAATATGAAGGTGGGTGGTGGGTTTTTAGAGAGAGAGGGGGAGGAAGAAGAAGAGTCTTCTTTATATATATATTTTTAATTTTTCAGGGGTAATATAGTCATTTCACACATAGTTAACTAAGAAATTTAACTGATGTTAGGGCTGGGGACCAACCGAGTGCATTTTTGAAAACCACTGGGACCACGCGTGTAATTAGTAAACCACTGGGACCAAGTCTGCAATTTTTGAAAACCACAGGGACCAACCAAGCATTTAACTCTTACTTTTATCAACCTGCAATATATGAAGTGCAAAAGTACAGGTGGACCACTTATACCTACAACCGATTCAGGTGGTCGACTTTGATTTAGATGGAATAAAGATCCGGATCAAGCAAATGTGTCAACATGCAAGCCACCTTGGGACATGGATCTTTGAATTTCGTTTAGAACGTTTCTTTGAAAGGCCGATTTTAAATCAATTAAGGTGGTGTTAATTTTGTATAATGTTTAAGTTAATCCATGGTAGATTAGGTGTTCTAGTCGTTATATGTGAAACACAAGATGGTTAGCAATTTTTGTTGTTGGTTATTGTCTTCGTTACAGATCTGACTTCAAACTTACAAATGATATGTTTCCTAAGTGAATATTTTGCACTTTCGTAGCAATATTAATAACACCCATATTTTGTTTACATGATTGATTAGACGTGGTGGTAAAAATAATTTTTTAAAAGTCATCTTATATGCGGTAATATTTCCATCTAGATCAGCTACCAAACATTAACAATTCCTTGAATATTGACACTACTCGGAGTTACAATATAAACAGTATCCAACTTTTCAAACAGTTACAAAACTAACCATCTTGAGTATTCACGTAGTTGATATAACCATAACCAAGCGACAGTTGAGTCCACAAATCCCTGCATACACAAACAAAACCCATGCAATAGTAATTATATATTAGTAACAAATAAGAATTTTTAAGTAGAAAAACACATAAATACTTATATATAGTGAGAGTGAGAGATTTTATATAACTACATAACTATCTCACATATCCTAATTAAAACAATAGGTATATGTATTAGCACAATTTGATGAGCGTGTCGCAAGTCTGTGACAAGGGTTACTCTGTCCACTTTACTAAGTCTGGGGCATTGGTGTTAAAACTTGGTTTGGACATTCCTGACGATTGGATAGTTATGAGGGCATCTAGGAAGAATGATACCTATGTCATGGACATGAGTGTTAATGACTCTTCGATGGTGTCTACATGTTTGTTGTCAAAAGCATACGAGGCTGAGTCGATGTTATGGCATACACACATGGCACATATCCACTATCGAAAAATGAATCATATAATTAAAAATGGTTTAGTGGAACGTGTGCCTATGCAGAATTTTTCTGTGGATGATCAATGTCTTCCTTGTAAAAAGGGAAAGCAACATATAAAACCTCACAAGTCTAAAACTGTGAATTCTATTACTTCCACACTCGAATTACTTCACATGGATTTGTTTGGTCCAGTGAATGTAAGGAGTATTGGAGGAAAATATTATTGTTTAGTTGTTACTGATGACTTTTCTTGTTTTTCTTGGGTTTTCTTTCTAGTGTCAAAGGATGAAACAGTAGAAATGTTGATCAATCTTTTTATAAAGTTGGAGAATCTACTTGAGACAAGGATCAAGCGCATTAGAAGCGATAATGGCACGGAGTTCAAGAATCGGTTGTTGGATATGTACTTTCTTCGCAAGGGGATAGAACATCAATTCAATGCTCCATACACACCGCAACATAATGGAGTGGCAGAACGGAAAAACAAGACTTTAATTGAAGCTGCTAGGACCATGCTTTCTTATTCTAAGCTTCCTGTCCTCCTTTGGGCAGATGCGGTGAATACAACTTGCTATGTTCTAAATAGGGTTTTGACGGTTAAACGACATAAAAAAACATGTTATGAACTTTTGAGAAATCGTAAACCAATTTTAGAAGGGTTTGAACCATTTGGGCTACAATGCACAATAATTAGTAATAAAAACCAACCAAAATTTAGTGAAGTTGCTGACGAAGGATTTTTCCAAGGTTATGTAGACGGTTCACAAAACAAGAGAGTTTTTAATAAAACTAATGGTAAAATAGAAACGGTTTTTAATATCGAAATTATAACATATTCGCCCAAATAGTCCAGCCCAGGTCCAACCAAGCTATATGATTACGATCTATTCTTTGAGTCTTATAAAATTCTTGGGTTTTCTGATGCAGATGATTTGGAGGTAATCCACAACTTGACTAGGGATGAAGATGATAGTACTTTCTGATGCAAATTTAGAAGTAGTGGATTTGAGTGATAGCGAGTCTGAACCTATTGAGGGGGAAGACTTTACTAATCCGTTTGCTACTCAAAATAGTCAGTGGGAGATTGGATCAAATCTAGAAACCAACTTGGAAGTTGACACCATTGCTACTACACAAGTAAACAAGGATCATTCGGTTGAGAACATTCTAGGTGATCAGAATGTATGTGTTCAGACAAGGAGAAGTATAGCAGAAGGGTCATGCTTGTATGCTGCGATTGAGAAGACTGGTATTATCAACGAGTGATTGCATAGCTATTTTATTTCTCAAGAGGAGCCGAAAAATATTCACATGGCTATGAAGGATAATTCATGGGTAGAAGCTATGCAGGAGGAATTAGCTCAGTTTGAGAAGTTGAAAGTCTGGGAGTTAGTTGATTTACTAGAGGAAGAGAAAGAAATTGGCACCAAGTGGATGTTCAAGTGTAAGAAAGATGACCGGGGATCGTGACAAGAAACAAGGCTCGGTTAGTGGTAAAAGGTTTCACGCAGCAAGAAGGGATAGATTATAATGACGTGTTTGTGTCACACCCCCAAAATCCACTTGCGGAGTATCACCGCTTGGAGGCGTGACTGACCAGGATCAAACCACTAATCATATTGAACAAGTAAATAATTAAATGTAAAAGTCCAACCAACACGATTAGTGTCCAAAACAAACATAGTTAAGTTATGAGCGGAATCATAATGTTTAAAACCAAATCAAAAGTTCAATTAACCAAATGTTTAACATGGCACACAGTTGTCCATGTCCCACAACGACTCTTCCTTGTGCAAGCTCCAGCTAAGTACCTATAGACCTGCAAAGCATGTAGTAACGAGTCAACAACAAGTTGAGTGAGTTCACGTTTGGTTGTCCAGTTTATAGTTGTTCCGAAAACACAGTTTGCTCTTTACCAGCTATCCAGCCGTGAGGGTTACCCCATAGTTCGAAAATCATTTATTAGTTACCCGTTCTTACGTTGGCTATTCCAGCCCAGCTCTATGGCCGTGGGGGCTACCCCATGTTTAATTCACCAGACTCGTTACCATATCGACTACTAACGTTCGTCATGTTTAAGTGCCCTAACGTCTGTGTCTATCATCACTGACGTGCCATAGTCCATTAGTCCACGCCCGTCCTCTGCGGCACGGTGTGAGGTTTGTTAAACCTAATAGCGCTATTTAACTAATGACCCGTTCGCCATTGGCCTCGGTGATTAAGTCGATATAAAAGGAGGGACTTCGTTGATAGAGTTCTAGTCTGGTATAGTTAAATACGTCTCAACAGGACGAGGAATCTATGTTCCTGATTACGTCTCAACAGGACGAGGAATCTATGTTCCTGATTACGTCTCAACAGGACGAGGAATCCCTATTCCTTAACCCATTCCCAACCCCTGGGAATCCCATGCTTTGTAGAGAAGTGTGAACTCACCTTGGTTTGCTCGGCAGATTACACAGAAAGGTCACGTCTAAATGCTAGTGGTCAACCACGTCCTATCATGGTTATTATACAAGTCAGGTTTTGGTTTCAAGTATCGTACATATGTTTACACATAAACTAACAGTTACGAACACGTATTGATCATGGCAACCACGTAAACACTTAAACAGTCAATTCCATAAAACGCCCAACTTGTACGATTCAACAGATAAAGCCCAGTAACAGTCGGCCCAACATGTTGTGCGGTCGGCACAACTTGTGCGACCCACATCATGTTGTGCGATCCATTATACACCCGGCCCAAAATAACAAGAAACAGTTCAGTTAAGTAAAACGGCCCAAATAAATAAACACAATTCAACTTGTGCGATCCAGAATGTCTTGTGCGACCGGATCTTACACACCTAATCTTGTGCGATCCTAGCAACTTGTGCGATTGATTTGTATGTGTGGGACTTGTGCGATTAGTTAATTTCTTTCCTTAAATTATGCCATCAGTTACAACTAATTTGACAGTTTCCGAATCCACATTCCTCGATCAAGTCAATCATTTACGAATTCATAACAATTACTCAATCATTAACACCATCGGATTTAGAAAGTTTAATTTCATTAAACTTTCTTGAACTCTAAACCTCGATCAGATCATGAACCATATTAAAACACTAAATCGGATTATCACGCTATGAATTCAAACACCACTGTTGCACACTAAATCAATTCAACAACCCTAATGATCATCTAACAATCATTCAACCAAACCGAACACAACAATAAGGATATAATATCCTTTGGTTATCAACAAAGTCAACACCTAACCAACCCTTCCATTAACATCGATTATTAAACAAGAATGACAATTGAAAACCTATAAACCATCACATGTTTCTGACCACCCATGTGCAAATAAAGAATATTATGGCCAACAACCCAAAGTGATTTCTACCCCCCTTCAATCATGATGTAATCCGTATGCAACCATCATCATCTAGTCAACCTACAAGTCTGTGCCATCGGACTACATGCAAATATAAGAATGATAGTCGACAATTATTATGAAGTATCCTTATCCGATTGATTGTATTTTCAAGACATCGCACATGCCATTCGTAATAAACATTCTAGATCCATTCACATGCAAATTATGATTACATTATAGTTTATAGTGGCCGACAACATGAAGTGTGGGTTATCCAAATGGCTACATTTTCTACACATCTCTCATGCATACAATTTCCCAAAACAGTAGACAATAATTAGATTCTTCCCTGACACAAGCATTCACTAATCATACATTCCATCACATCAAATTCTAAAACCCTAAATTAATATTCTGCTTCACATGGTGTTATGTAACAGGTTGACTATATATCAATCTATCGAGAATACATCCAACAACATACTATATATATTTAAATCTGAAAACAACAAGACGTGTAAATCACTAACCGAACTCAAAAAGATCAAGCAAGAGATATCTGACTTCGAATAAGGGGGCTGCCGTCGGCTTCGAGAGAAGATAGAGAGATCGTAGGGTTTGTGTGTGTTGTATTTTGCAAGTTGTGAGGAGTAACCCTATCTCCTAAGTGTTATACGCATAAAAGCGAGTGGGCCGAACCCTCACTTGGGCCGCCCTTGATCCGAATACAAGTTGTGGCCCGAATGGGCTTGTGCGGTCGAGTGAGTGTTGTGCGTTTACATAATACATAATATAATACATACACTCACGTAACATATAACACATAACATTCAATAAAATAGCATTCCATTAAATCATCTAATTCACATAGTCACATAATGTTTTCGTTACATCAAGGTACAAAGATAGGTTCGAAATACGAGTTGTCACAGTTTGCACCAGTTGCAAGGTTGGAAGCAATTCGGTTGTTTCTAGCGTTTGCATCTTTTAAGGGTTTCAAGGTTTATCAGCTTGACGTGAAGAGTGCGTTTCTTTACGGGAAAGTCAAAGAACTGGTGTATGTCTCACAACCAGATGGGTTTACTGATCCAGACTATCCAGATCGAGTGTATAGATTGGATAAGGTGTTGTATGGGTTACATCAAGCACCCAGGGCATGGTACGAGATATTGTCGACTCATCTTTGGGCAAATGGCTTTGAAAGGGGTCAGATCGACTATACACTTTTCATTAAGAGGAATAAGGAAGATTTCTAGTTGATACAGTTATACGTGGATGACATTATTTTTTGTTTATCTGATGAGAGCACGCGTCATGAAATTGAGGTAGTAATGAAGAGTAAGTTTGGGATGAGTGCAATGGGTGAGTTATCATTCTTCTTGGGGTTGCAAGTTGAACAAAAGAAGGATGAGATCTTTATTCATCAGACGAAGTATGTGTATGACATTTTGACTCACTTTAAGATGGAGGATTGCGCAACTTTTAATACACCCATTTGTGAAAATCACAATATTGGTCTAGATCCTGAGAGTGTGTACAATGTTGATCCAACTCAAAATAGGGCCATGATAGGATCGTTGATGTATCTTACTGCCTCAAGACCAGAGATTATGTTTATCATATGTCTTTGTGCCAAATGTCCAACAAATCCAAAGGACTCGCATATGAAGGCGGTGAAGCGAATTCTTCGTTACTTGAAGGGAAAACCTAAGTTTGGGTTATGGTACCCTACTGATAGTGACTTGGAGTTTATTGCATACACTGATTCAGATTTCGGAGGATGTAAGTCAACCATAAAATCTACCACAGGTAGTTATCAATTCTTCGGGGGAAGACTTGTGTCATGGTAGTGCAAGAAACAATCTTATGTGTCTACGTCTTCGTGTGAAGCTGAATACATTGCTGCAGGTAGCTGTTGCTCTCAGGTTCTGTAGATATAACAGCAGATGTGTGATTACAGTTTGAATTTCACTCGCACCCCTATTATGATAGACAATAATGCCACAATTTCCATAACAAATAATCCCGTAAAACATAGTCGCACAAAACATATTGACATTCGTCATCATTTTATACGGGATTGTGCTGAAAAGAAACTGATTGAGTTGCATATAGTTGACACACTAGATAACCTGGTAGATCTTTACACAAAAGCTTTTGACAGGGCTCGTTTTGAACATCTAGTCGAATTCAGTAGGATGAGGAATCCTGAATAACCAGTTTTTCATAAGAATTTTGTAAATATTTTTATAGCTTTCCTAAAAATCAAAAATTAAAAAATAT
This sequence comes from Helianthus tuberosus, assembly GCA_030545235.1. Lineage (NCBI taxonomy): Eukaryota > Viridiplantae > Streptophyta > Magnoliopsida > Asterales > Asteraceae > Helianthus > Helianthus tuberosus. The sequence goes on along the minus strand of JARYGA010060221.1, from coordinate 2,311,096 downwards.
AGAAAACCATAAAAATATAAAAAATATAAAAAACGAAAAATGAGTTATCACTGTGTGAAAAAAAGGAAATGATAGTACATCAGCGGGTTAGACTGTCACACTGGAACTAACATTGAAATTGCATAAGTGTGATGGAAGCTTCATCATATGATGTACCAGTAGGCAAGAAACATGAAATAATCAAATTACTAAGGTGATATAAACATAACGATCTGTGTATGAGTGGGTAACATATCAGTGGCGTACGGTTTTACAACCGATAGCGTCGTGATAAAAAGAACCAACATAAGAAAATTATGAAAAGGCATGACAAGCTTAGTTAAAGTTTGATTATATATACTTGATCACATAAAAACCCATTCTCACAAAAGTGAGTTTTGAGCCTTTATTGAGCATACAAATACATATCTTTAAACTAAATGCTCATTTTTCGTTTCTTGTGTGAATAGCCTCTTGGTTCTTACGACTCTAGAACTTGCCATGACGATACATTCCCGGTCCTTACCAACTTAAACCCAAGTAAGTAAATGATGGAGGCATTAGGACTAACATTTTTTTTTATTTCTACACCATTTTTTTTACCACCTACCCAAAATCCCCCTAGTTAGCCCCTTTGAGCCTAAACCTTTTCATTTCATAACCCAAACCAAACATCCTTTTTTCCCACCAAAACCTTTTTCATTTTTAACCCTTTGTTTTAGTAACAAGTTCGGTTTTTCGTATGACTTTTGAAAAAAAAAATATGTGTGTTGATGATGAAGCAAAAGAAAATAAACAAACAAGTTCATCAAAAATAACTTTGTTTGAATAATAGCTTCATCAAAATAAAAGTTAAAAAAAAAGTCTTACGAAAACCGACGCTTGTTACGCTTTTCGCCCTTTTTCTACTAACCACTAACCACTAACCCAACCACCTACCTTTAACCCAAGCCTAACCCTTCATCCACAAAGTCCTCTTGATATTTACAAAGGTATATAAGTTAAAAAGGAGGAGGATTGATTGCTTGGCAAGCTTATGGTAGGAGTAAGTTCAATGCCGCTCTCGAGTGATCCACAAAAATACATTTTCGGCCGAGTGTTGAGTGATCCCCGTGAGGTATGTAAACTTGTATATAAATAGAATTTTAAAGAGGCATGTTATGCCTTAATAAGTAATTTATCTTATGAAAAGTTTTAGATAAATCATGACGAATAGGATTGTAAATAAATAAAAATAAACTAAATAAAGAATCTTGGAAATCCCGACACTCTATGACAAGCCCAAAAACCTTCTTCTCTACCCATTCCATTTGGGAGTGTAATAGCCACATATTAAAGAGTTTTGCTTGAGGACAAGCAAAGATTCAAGTGTGGGGGTATTTGATGTGTGAAAAATGCAACATATAAATTACATCAATTGTGGCATAAAACTAACCCTTTTTTTAGTACTAATGTTGGAAAAAGTGTGCTTTTGTCTTCCTTTTGTATTTTCAGGATTAAATGAGCTCAAATTAACAAAAGAGGCAAAAAGACATCAAAATCTAACATAAATACAAGAAAAGGAACAAGACGTGACATGCCCGACCCCACGACAGCATCTTCCCAAGCAAAACAAGATAACAGAAGACTGAACACGCCCCGTGCTCAGCCAGCACGGGGGCGTGCCCAAGTGTCAGCAGAAAAGACAAAGTGGTAGAAGCTTCTATTGCCCACCACGGGGCCGTGCTCAGCGGACACGGGGCCGTGGTCAACTATAAGATTCGCACAATCCAGGAAAATCTTCATAGTACAAAGATTCTTCTGCACACGGGGTCGTGCTCAGCGGACACGGGGGCGTGGTCAACTAATAAGACAAGTTGCATTAAATGAAGAAAGAGAAGGATGTGGACACGGGGCCGTGCCCGAGCTTCTGTTCAGCCTATAAATAGGAGTGCTTGGCTCAAGCTCAAACCATCCCTTGGCACACCACCTCTCTCAAACTTCACCCACCACCCACCACCACCATAACACCATCATCCATTGTCCATCATAGAGTGTGTGAGTCGTCTCGGGATCCAAGATTGATCTTAAGAGTTCTTGACAATCAAGGCCATGTTTGCCTAAGTCTCTTACATCACTTGGTGAAGACAAGTGTCTAGTGTAATATTTTTTATTTCTAATCTTTTCGCACTTTTTACTTGGTTTTGTATTAATGACTTTAATAACTAGTTTCTTATGTTGAAGGTGATTCTTCCTTATCGTTTGTCCGTGGTGTCTTGGCATTATTTTACTGTCTATATAAAATAAAAGATTTTCACCATTCATATCTCCACGGTCTATATGGAGGTATGTTGGCTACCTGGTCGGGGGTTAAGGGAACGGTTTGGTAAGAGTCTTGCCATTGTTCAGTGTTTAGAGGTCCTGCAATGGACCTGGGTCAAATTTAGTAGGACCTCCTTCAATACTTAACGGTATTGGATGGCGGGGGTCCAAACTCTTTGATCCCCTCATAAGTTAACTACTATTAATACTATAACCCGGCTATTTAGGATTGTATCCCTGCTGACTCAGACTACTTAGTCGAGGGTAACGTCACCTCCAAAAGAGGGGCCTACCATAATTTGCATTAATAACTTAATTAATTATCTTTCAATAATCCGACCCTTTAGGATTGTATCCTTGCTGACTCAAACTACTGGGTTGAGGGTAACGTCACCTTCAAAAGAGGGGCCTACTACAATAACTAAGATAATCTCTTAAATAAGTGCAAAAGTGCGGAAATAATCAAAGGTTACACTATACACGAATCGGAACCAAGTGATTCATCTTGTCTATCTGTTTTTCTTTTTATTTTCAGCATTTTTAGTTAGTTTTTATTTTTCTTAGCTTAAAACATTTTTCTAAACTTTTTGATTTGATTAGACGTTGAGGATAAACCGGTACTAAAAGCTCTTGTGTCCTTGGACGACCTCGGTATCTTGCCAACACTATAGTTAACTTAGGCGAAGAATGCTCCGCCCTAGTACTCAACAAACTCCCACAAAAGAAAATTGATCCCGGAAGTTTCACGATTCCTTGCTCGATCGGGGAATCCCCCGTTCGTAATGCATTAGCCGATCTTGGGGCTAGCATTAACCTCATGCCCACATCAATGTTCAAACGACTCGGCCTAGGAACAACAAGCCCTACAAAGATGAGCATACAACTCGCCGACAGATCCGTCAAATTTCCACAAGGTGTCGCTGAAAATCTATTGGTCAAGGTTGAAAACTTCGTGTTCCCAACCGACTTTGTCATCCTAGACATGGAGGAAGATACCGATGTCCCTCTCATCCTCGGGAGGCCATTTCTAGCCACCGCCCAAGCAGTGGTGGACATAAATGACGGAACGTTAACATTGAAGTTTGGGGACAAGGAAGTGAAGTTTGAATGTGGAAAGAGAGTAGAGGACGAAGACCCGGTCAACTACATGAAGGTCATAGACTCAAGCTTGGATGACGCTCTCCGACGGTGTAACATGGGATGCAATACATCCCACTTGGGTAACATATGACCAGGCTTTGGGTCTAGCCAAGGACCCTTATAAACGTGGCGCACCACGGAGGCATTCCGCGGAACAATCCTTAGTTTAGTTTAGATTAATTTTCATGTTTTCTAGTTAGTTTTAATTTTCAGGAATAAAACACACTTGAGATGGCAAAGGATACAAGGGAAACTTGAACCAGCACCCCATGCAGGAAAACAGGACCATCCGACAAAATTCTTCGTTTACAGTAAGCTCGGCACGGGCCGTGTCCGCCCAACACGGCCCCGTGCTGCACAGTCTGCAGAAAAAGACCCAGTTCAGGTAACTGGACACGGGCCGTGTTCACTCAACACGTCCCCGTGTCCAGGCTTCTGTTTCTCATGATTTAGTTTTGTTACTGGCACTTGAACACGGGGCCGTGCCCGGACAACACAGGGCCGTGTTCAGCGCCCAGTAACACAAAATTTTTGCTTTTTCACACCTTTTACACATTCAATTAACCTAAAAACTTATTTTTGAGACACATTGAGGACAATGTGTAATTTAAGTGTAGGGGGGGGATGCTAAAACCTTGAATCTTGCAAGTCCTAAATACAAGCCTTACACAAAACTCTATTGGAACCGCAAATCACCCCAACATTTTTCAAAAATTTTCATTTTTTTTACTTGTCTAGGTTTAACTCGGGAATTTCAAGTTCTAAAAAGGTTATATTTTTACGAATTTACAACCGATAGCGTCGTGATAAAAAGAACCAACATAAGAAAATTATGAAAATGCATGACAAGCTTAGTTAAAGTTTGATTATATATACTTGATCATATAAAAACCCATTCCCACAAAAGTGAGTTTTGAGCCTTTATTGAGCATACAAATACATATCTTTAAACTAAATGCTCATTTTTCGTTTGTTGTGTGAATAGCCGCTTGGTTCTTACGACTCTAGAACTTGCCATGACGATACATTCCCGGTCCTTACCAACTTAAACCCAAGTAAGTAAATGATGGAGGCATTAGGACTAACATTTTTTTTTATTTCTACACCATTTTTTTTTACCACCTACCCAAAATCCCCCTAGTTAGCCCCTTTGAGCCTAAACCTTTTCATTTCATAACCCAAACCAAACATCCTTTTTTCCCACCAAAACCTTTTTCATTTTTAACCCTTTGTTTTAGTAACAAGTTCGGTTTTTCGTATGACTTTTGAAAAAAAAAAATATGTGTGTTGATGATGAAGCAAAAGAAAATAAACAAACAAGTTCATCAAAAATAACTTTGTTTGAATAATAGCTTCATCAAAATAAAAGTTAAAAAAAAAGTCTTACGAAAACCGACGCTTGTTACGCTTTTCGCCCTTTTTCTACTAACCACTAACCACTAACCCAACCACCTACCTTTAACCCAAGCCTAACCCTTCATCCACAAAGTCCTCTTGATATTTACAAAGGTATATAAGTTAAAAAGGAGGAGGATTGATTGCTTGGCAAGCTTATGGTAGGAGTAAGTTCAATGCCGCTCTCGAGTGATCCACAAAAATACATTTTCGGCCGAGTGTTGAGTGATCCCCGTGAGGTATGTGAACTTGTATATAAATAGAATTTTAAAGAGGCATGTTATGCCCTAATAAGTAATTTATCTTATGAAAAGTTTTAGATAAATCATGACGAATAGGATTGTAAATAAATAAAAATAAACTAAATAAAGAATCTTGGAAATCCTGACACTCTATGACAAGCCCAAAAACCTTCTTCTCTACCCATTCCATTTGGGAGTGTAATAGCCACATATTAAAGAGTTTTGCTTGAGGACAAGCAAAGATTCAAGTGTGGGGGTATTTGATGTGTGCAAAATGCAACATATAAATTACATCAATTGTGGCATAAAACTAACCCTTTTTTTAGTACTAATGTTGGAAAAAGTGTGCTTTTGTCTTCCTTTTGTATTTTCAGGATTAAATGAGCTCAAATTAACAAAAGAGGCAAAAAGACATCAAAATCTAACATAAATACAAGAAAAGGAACAAGACGTGACATGCCCGACCCCACGACAGCATCTTCCCAAGCAAAACAAGATAACAGAAGACTGAACACGCCCCGTGCTCAGCCAGCACGGGGGCGTGCCCAAGTGTCAGCAGAAAAGACAAAGTGGTAGAAGCTTCTATTGCCCACCACGGGGCCGTGCTCAGCGGACACGGGGCCGTGGTCAACTATAAGATTCGCACAATCCAGGAAAATCTTCATAGTACAAAGATTCTTCTGCACACGGGGTCGTGCTCAGCGGACACGGGGGCGTGGTCAACTAATAAGACAAGTTGCATTAAATGAAGAAAGAGAAGGATGTGGACACGGGGCCGTGTCCACTGGACACGGGGCCGTGCCCGAGCTTCTGTTCAGCCTATAAATAGGAGTGCTTGGCTCAAGCTCAAACCATCCCTTGGCACACCACCTCTCTCAAACTTCACCCACCACCCACCTCCACCATAACACCATCATCCATTGTCCATCATAGAGTGTGTGAGTCGTCTCGGGATCCAAGATTGATCTTAAGAGTTCTTGACAATCAAGGCCATGTTTGCCTAAGTCTCTTACATCACTTGGTGAAGACAAGTGTCTAGTGTAATATTTTTTATTTCTAATCTTTTCGCACTTTTTACTTGGTTTTGTATTAATGACTTTAATAACTAGTTTCTTATGTTGAAGGTGATTCTTCCTTATCGTTTGTCTGTGGTGTCTTGGCATTATTTTACTGTCTATATAAAATAAAAGATTTTCACCATTCATATCTCCACGGTCTATATGGAGGTATGTTGGCTACCTGGTCGGGGGTTAAGGGAACGGTTTGGTAAGAGTCTTGCCATTGTTCAGTGTTTAGAGGTCCTGCAATGGACCTGGGTCAAATTTAGTAGGACCTCCTTCAATACTTAACGGTATTGGATGGCGGGGGTCCAAACTCTTTGATCCCCTCATAAGTTAACTACTATTAATACTATAACCCGGCTATTTAGGATTGTATCCCTGCTGACTCAGACTACTTAGTCGAGGGTAACGTCACCTCCAAAAGAGGGGCCTACCATAATTTGCATTAATAACTTAATTAATTATCTTTCAATAATCCGACCCTTTAGGATTGTATCCTTGCTGACTCAAACTACTGGGTTGAGGGTAACGTCACCTTCAAAAGAGGGGCCTACTACAATAACTAAGATAATCTCTTAAATAAGTGCAAAAGTGCGGAAATAATCAAAGGTTACACTATACACGAATCGGAACCAAGTGATTCATCTTGTCTATCTGTTTTTCTTTTTATTTTCAGCATTTTTAGTTAGTTTTTATTTTTCTTAGCTTAAAACATTTTTCTAAACTTTTTGATTTGATTAGACGTTGAGGATAAACCGGTACTAAAAGCTCTTGTGTCCTTGGACGACCTCGGTATCTTGCCAACACTATAGTTAACTTAGGCGAAGAATGCTCCGCCCTAGTACTCAACAAACTCCCACAAAAGAAAATTGATCCCGGAAGTTTCACGATTCCTTGCTCGATCGGGGAATCCCCCGTTCGTAATGCATTAGCCGATCTTGGGGCTAGCATTAACCTCATGCCCACATCAATGTTCAAACGACTCGGCCTAGGAACAACAAGCCCTACAAAGATGAGCATACAACTCGCCGACAGATCCGTCAAATTTCCACAAGGTGTCGCTGAAAATCTATTGGTCAAGGTTGAAAACTTCGTGTTCCCAACCGACTTTGTCATCCTAGACATGGAGGAAGATACCGATGTCCCTCTCATCCTCGGGAGGCCATTTCTAGCCACCGCCCAAGCAGTGGTGGACATAAATGACGGAACGTTAACATTGAAGTTTGGGGACAAGGAAGTGAAGTTTGAATGTGGAAAGAGAGTAGAGGACGAAGACCCGGTCAACTACATGAAGGTCATAGACTCAAGCTTGGATGACGCTCTCCGACGGTGTAACATGGGATGCAATACATCCCACTTGGGTAACATATGACCAGGCTTTGGGTCTAGCCAAGGACCCTTATAAACGTGGCGCACCACGGAGGCATTCCGCGGAACAATCCTTAGTTTAGTTTAGATTAATTTTCATGTTTTCTAGTTAGTTTTAATTTTCAGGAATAAAACACACTTGAGATGGCAAAGGATACAAGGGAAACTTGAACCAGCACCCCATGCAGGAAAACAGGACCATCCGACAAAATTCTTCGTTTACAGTAAGCTCGGCACGGGCCGTGTCCGCCCAACACGGCCCCGTGCTGCACAGTCTGCAGAAAAAGACCCAGTTCAGGTAACTGGACACGGGCCGTGTTCACTCAACACGTCCCCGTGTCCAGGCTTCTGTTTCTCATGATTTAGTTTTGTTACTGGCACTTGAACACGGGGCCGTGCCCGGACAACACAGGGCCGTGTTCAGCGCCCAGTAACACAAAATTTTTGCTTTTTCACACCTTTTACACATTCAATTAACCTAAAAACTTATTTTTGAGACACATTGAGGACAATGTGTAATTTAAGTGTAGGGGGGGGATGCTAAAACCTTGAATCTTGCAAGTCCTAAATACAAGCCTTACACAAAACTCTATTGGAACCGCAAATCACCCCAACATTTTTCAAAAATTTTCATTTTTTTTACTTGTCTAGGTTTAACTCGGGAATTTCAAGTTCTAAAAAGGTTATATTTTTACGAATTTACAACCGATAGCGTCGTGATAAAAAGAACCAACATAAGAAAATTATGAAAAGGCATGACAAGCTTAGTTAAAGTTTGATTATATATACTTGATCATATAAAAACCCATTCCCACAAAAGTGAGTTTTGAGCCTTTATTGAGCATACAAATACATATCTTTAAACTAAATGCTCATTTTTCGTTTGTTGTGTGAATAGCCGCTTGGTTCTTACGACTCTAGAACTTGCCATGACGATACATTCCCGGTCCTTACCAACTTAAACCCAAGTAAGTAAATGATGGAGGCATTAGGACTAACATTTTTTTTTTATTTCTACACCATTTTTTTTACCACCTACCCAAAATCCCCCTAGTTAGCCCCTTTGAGCCTAAACCTTTTCATTTCATAACCCAAACCAAACATCCTTTTTTCCCACCAAAACCTTTTTCATTTTTAACCCTTTGTTTTAGTAACAAGTTCGGTTTTTCGTATGACTTTTGAAAAAAAAAAAATATGTGTGTTGATGATGAAGCAAAAGAAAATAAACAAACAAGTTCATCAAAAATAACTTTGTTTGAATAATAGCTTCATCAAAATAAAAGTTAAAAAAAAAGTCTTACGAAAACCGACGCTTGTTACGCTTTTCGCCCTTTTTCTACTAACCACTAACCACTAACCCAACCACCTACCTTTAACCCAAGCCTAACCCTTCATCCACAAAGTCCTCTTGATATTTACAAAGGTATATAAGTTAAAAAGGAGGAGGATTGATTGCTTGGCAAGCTTATGGTAGGAGTAAGTTCAATGCCGCTCTCGAGTGATCCACAAAAATACATTTTCGGCCGAGTGTTGAGTGATCCCCGTGAGGTATGTGAACTTGTATATAAATAGAATTTTAAAGAGGCATGTTATGCCCTAATAAGTAATTTATCTTATGAAAAGTTTTAGATAAATCATGACGAATAGGATTGTAAATAAATAAAAATAAACTAAATAAAGAATCTTGGAAATCCCGACACTCTATGACAAGCCCAAAAACCTTCTTCTCTACCCATTCCATTTGGGAGTGTAATAGCCACATATTAAAGAGTTTTGCTTGAGGACAAGCAAAGATTCAAGTGTGGGGGTATTTGATGTGTGCAAAATGCAACATATAAATTACATCAATTGTGGCATAAAACTAACCCTTTTTTTAGTACTAATGTTGGAAAAAGTGTGCTTTTGTCTTCCTTTTGTATTTTCAGGATTAAATGAGCTCAAATTAACAAAAGAGGCAAAAAGACATCAAAATCTAACATAAATACAAGAAAAGGAACAAGACGTGACATGCCCGACCCCACGACAGCATCTTCCCAAGCAAAACAAGATAACAGAAGACTGAACACGCCCCGTGCTCAGCCAGCACGGGGGCGTGCCCAAGTGTCAGCAGAAAAGACAAAGTGGTAGAAGCTTCTATTGCCCACCACGGGGCCGTGCTCAGCGGACACGGGGCCGTGGTCAACTATAAGATTCGCACAATCCAGGAAAATCTTCATAGTACAAAGATTCTTCTGCACACGGGGTCGTGCTCAGCGGACACGGGGGCGTGGTCAACTAATAAGACAAGTTGCATTAAATGAAGAAAGAGAAGGATGTGGACACGGGGCCGTGTCCACTGGACACGGGGCCGTGCCCGAGCTTCTGTTCAGCCTATAAATAGGAGTGCTTGGCTCAAGCTCAAACCATCCCTTGGCACACCACCTCTCTCAAACTTCACCCACCACCCACCTCCACCATAACACCATCATCCATTGTCCATCATAGAGTGTGTGAGTCGTCTCGGGATCCAAGATTGATCTTAAGAGTTCTTGACAATCAAGGCCATGTTTGCCTAAGTCTCTTACATCACTTGGTGAAGACAAGTGTCTAGTGTAATATTTTTTATTTCTAATCTTTTCGCACTTTTTACTTGGTTTTGTATTAATGACTTTAATAACTAGTTTCTTATGTTGAAGGTGATTCTTCCTTATCGTTTGTCCGTGGTGTCTTGGCATTATTTTACTGTCTATATAAAATAAAAGATTTTCACCATTCATATCTCCACGGTCTATATGGAGGTATGTTGGCTACCTGGTCGGGGGTTAAGGGAACGGTTTGGTAAGAGTCTTGCCATTGTTCAGTGTTTAGAGGTCCTGCAATGGACCTGGGTCAAATTTAGTAGGACCTCCTTCAATACTTAACGGTATTGGATGGCGGGGGTCCAAACTCTTTGATCCCCTCATAAGTTAACTACTATTAATACTATAACCCGGCTATTTAGGATTGTATCCCTGCTGACTCAGACTACTTAGTCGAGGGTAACGTCACCTCCAAAAGAGGGGCCTACCATAATTTGCATTAATAACTTAATTAATTATCTTTCAATAATCCGACCCTTTAGGATTGTATCCTTGCTGACTCAAACTACTGGGTTGAGGGTAACGTCACCTTCAAAAGAGGGGCCTACTACAATAACTAAGATAATCTCTTAAATAAGTGCAAAAGTGCGGAAATAATCAAAGGTTACACTATACACGAATCGGAACCAAGTGATTCATCTTGTCTATCTGTTTTTCTTTTTATTTTCAGCATTTTTAGTTAGTTTTTATTTTTCTTAGCTTAAAACATTTTTCTAAACTTTTTGATTTGATTAGACGTTGAGGATAAACCGGTACTAAAAGCTCTTGTGTCCTTGGACGACCTCGGTATCTTGCCAACACTATAGTTAACTTAGGCGAAGAATGCTCCGCCCTAGTACTCAACAAACTCCCACAAAAGAAAATTGATCCCGGAAGTTTCACGATTCCTTGCTCGATCGGGGAATCCCCCGTTCGTAATGCATTAGCCGATCTTGGGGCTAGCATTAACCTCATGCCCACATCAATGTTCAAACGACTCGGCCTAGGAACAACAAGCCCTACAAAGATGAGCATACAACTCGCCGACAGATCCGTCAAATTTCCACAAGGTGTCGCTGAAAATCTATTGGTCAAGGTTGACAACTTCGTGTTCCCAACCGACTTTGTCATCCTAGACATGGAGGAAGATACCGATGTCCCTCTCATCCTCGGGAGGCCATTTCTAGCCACCGCCCAAGCAGTGGTGGACATAAATGACGGAACGTTAACATTGAAGTTTGGGGACAAGGAAGTGAAGTTTGAATGTGGAAAGAGAGTAGAGGACGAAGACCCGGTCAACTACATGAAGGTCATAGACTCAAGCTTGGATGACGCTCTCCGACGGTGTAACATGGGATGCAATACATCCCACTTGGGTAACATATGACCAGGCTTTGGGTCTAGCCAAGGACCCTTATAAACGTGGCGCACCACGGAGGCATTCCGCGGAACAATCCTTAGTTTAGTTTAGATTAATTTTCATGTTTTCTAGTTAGTTTTAATTTTCAGGAATAAAACACACTTGAGATGGCAAAGGATACAAGGGAAACTTGAACCAGCACCCCATGCAGGAAAACAGGACCATCCGACAAAATTCTTCGTTTACAGTAAGCTCGGCACGGGCCGTGTCCGCCCAACACGGCCCCGTGCAGCACAGTCTGCAGAAAAAGACCCAGTTCAGGTAACTGGACACGGGCCGTGTTCACTCAACACGTCCCCGTGTCCAGGCTTCTGTTTCTCTTGATTTAGTTTTGTTACTGGCACTTGAACACGGGGCCGTGCCCGGACAACACAGGGCCGAGTTCAGCGCCCAGTAACACAAAATTTTTGCTTTTTCACACCTTTTACACATTCAATTAACCTAAAAACTTATTTTTGGGACACATTGAGGACAATGTGTAATTTAAGTGTAGGGGGGGGATGCTAAAACCTTGAATCTTGCAAGTCCTAAATACAAGCCTTACACAAAACTCTATTGGAACCGCAAATCACCCCAACATTTTTCAAAAATTTCCATTTTTTTTACTCGTCTAGGTTTAACTCGGGAATTTCAAGTTCTAAAAAGGTTATATTTTTACGAATTTACAACCGATAGCGTCGTGATAAAAAGAACCAACATAAGAAAATTATGAAAATGCATGACAAGCTTAGTTAAAGTTTGATTATATAAACTTGATCACATAAAAACCCATTCCCACAAAAGTGAGTTTTGAGCCTTTATTGAGCATACAAATACATATCTTTAAACTAAATGCTCATTTTTCGTTTCTTGTGTGAATAGCCGCTTGGTTCTTACGACTATAGAACTTGCCATGACGATACATTCCCGGTCCTTACCAACTTAAACCCAAGTAAGTAAATGATGGAGGCATTAGGACTAACTTTTTTTTTTATTTCTACACCATTATTTTTCTTTTTTTTTTACCACCTACCCAAAATCCCCCTAGTTAGCCCATTTGAGCCTAAACCTTTTCATTTCATAACCCAAACCAAACACCCTTTTTTCCCACCAAAACCTTTTTCATTTTTAACCCTTTGTTTTAGTAACAAGTTCGGTTTTTCGTATGACTTTTGAAAAAAAAAATATGTTTGTTGATGATGAAGGAAAAGAAAATAAACAAACAAGTTCATCAAAAAAAAACTTTGTTTGAATAATAGATTCATCAAAATAAAAGTTACAAAAATAAAAAGTCTTACGAAAACCGAAGCTTGTTACGCTTTTCGCCCTTTTTCTACTAACCACTAACCACTAACCCAACCACCTACCTTTAACCCAAGCCTAACCCTTCACCCACAAAGTCCTCTTGATATTTACAAAGGTATATAAGTTAAAAAGGAGGATGATTGATTGCTTGGCAAGCTTATGGTAGGAGTAAGTTCCATGCCGCTCTCGAGTGATCCACAAAAATACATTTTCGGCCGAGTGTTGAGTGATCCCCGTGAGGTATGTGAACTTGTATATAAATAGAATTTTAAAGAGGCATGTTATGCCCTAATAAGTAATTTATCTTATGAAAAGTTTTAGATAAATCATGACGAATAGGATTGTAAATAAATAAAAATAAAACTAAATAAAGAATCTTGGAAATCCCGACACTCTATGACAAGCCCAAAAACCTTATTCTCTACCCATTCCATTTGTGAGTGTAATAGCCACATAATAAAGAGTTTTGCTTGAGGACAAGCAAAGATTCAAGTGTGGGGGTATTTGATGTGTGCAAAATGCAACATATAAATTACATCAATTGTGGCATAAAACTAACCCTTTTTAGTACTAATGTTGGAAAAAGTGTGATTTTGTCTTCCTTTTGTATTTTCAGGATTAAATGAGCTCAAATTAACAAAAGAAGCCAAAAGACATCAAAATCTAACATAAATACAAGAAAAGGAACAAGACGTGACATGCCCGACCCCACGACAGCATCTTCCCAAGCAAAACAAGATAACAGAAGACTGAACACGCCCCGTGCTCAGCCAGCACGGGGGCGTGCCCAAGTGTCAGCAGAAAAGACAAAGTGGTAGAAGCTTCTATTGCCCACCACGGGGCCGTGCTCAGCGGACACGGGGCCGTGGTCAACTATAAGATTCGCACAATCCAGGCAAATCTTCATAGTACAAAGATTCTTCTGCACACGGGGTCGTGCTCAGCGGACACGGGGGCGTGGTCAACTAATAAGACAAGCTGCATTAAATGAAGAAAGAAAAGGATGTGGACACGGGGCCGTGCCCACTGGACATGGGGCCGTGCCCGAGCTTCTGTTCAGCCTATAAATAGGAGTGCTTGGCTCAAGCTCAAACCATCCCTTGGCACACCACCTCTCTCACACTTCACCCACCACCCACCACCACCATAACACCATCATCCACCACCATCATCCATTGTCCATCATAGAGTGTGTGAGTCGTCTCGGGATCCAAGATTGATCGTAAGAGTTCTTGACAATCAAGTCCATGTTTGCCTAAGTCTCTTACATCACTTGGTGAAGACAAGTGTTTAGTGTAATACTTTTTAGTTCTAATCTTTTCACACTTTTTACTTGGTTTTGTATTAATGACTTTAATAACTAGTTTCTTATATTGAAGGTGATTCTTCCTTATCGTTTGTCCGTGGTGTCTTGGCATTATTTTACTGTCTATATAAAATAAAAGATTTTCACCATTCATATCTCCACGGTCTATATGGAGGTATGTTGGCTACCTGGTCGGGGGTTAAACGGTTTGATAGGAGTCTTGCCATTGTTCAGCGTTTAGAGGTCCTGCAAGGGACCTGGGTCAAATTTAGTAGGACCTCCTTCAATACTTAACGGTATTGGATGGCGGGGGTCCAAACTCTTTGATCCCCTCATAAGTTAACTACTATTAATACTATAACCCGGCTATTTAGGACTGTATCCCTGCTGACTCAGACTACTTAGTCGAGGGTAACGTCACCTCCAAAAGAGGGGCCTACCATAATTTGCATTAATAACTTAATTAATTATCTTTCAATAATCTGACCCTTTAGGATTGTATCCTTGCTGACTCAAACTACTGGGTTGAGGGTAACGTCACCTTCAAAAGAGGGGCATACTACAATAACTAAGATAGTCTCTTAAATAAGTGTAAAAGTGCGGAAATAATCAAAGGTTACACTATACACGAGTCGGAACCAAGTGATTCATCTTGTCTATCTGTTTTTCTTTTTATTTTTATGTTCAGCATTTTTAGTTAGTTTTTATTTTTCTTAGCTTAAAACATTTTTCTAAACTTTTTGATTTGATTAGACGTTGAGGATAAACCGGTACTAAAAGCTCTTGTGTCCTTGGATGACCTCGGTATCTTGCCAACACTATACTACGCTCACGATGGTTGCACTTGCCCATATGTGTGTTTAGTGTTAGTAAAATATCGTGTTTTATAAATTTAAAACTTGGCTAAAAGGTGTTAAAGGGCTTAAAATATACACCTAAATATATATAACACTTCACATGCATCAGTTGCCTTCAAGTGTAGAAGACCTCAAACTTGTATACCCCAAGCCTTCCAACAAACACCTTAGTTTAGCTAGGATTTCTACACTTAAGAACTCTCTAAAAATCCCCTCTTGATTAACCATACCATGGCCGAAAATCGTAGAGGAGTTATAAGAGTTCTTGCACTTGATTTTTGTTGGTGCATTCATCTGTCGTCTTCGTCTTATGTCAAGTCTCGGGTTCGTTGTAGATCTTTACAAGAGTGATGTCATCATATTGAATGATGACATCACAATATGACATCATCAAATGACATCACCTCACAAGAAGACAAAACAAGTTGTAAACAGAATATTCAATTAGATATAAGTTGTCGGTTTCACTTGAATTGTTAACAATTGGATTTCGCTTGAAGTATTTCCAAGCGAAATCTAAATAGTATATATAGGTTAGCATGTCATTTCATTGGTAACAATTCTGAAATTCCATACCGAGGTGCTGCCGGTGTGAGGACTGATTGTAAACGATAGTATATCAATATAATCAGTGTTAAAGTGATACGCAAGCTGTTTCGCAATCGGTTTCTTAGTCTCCGCCTCTGAAACTGATAAATCTCTTCTGAACGACTCGTTCGGGTCGCAAGCCGATCCTACAAGTGGTATCAGAGCTCAGGAGGAAGAGATTTCGCCAAAACAGCTCGTTTTTGTCACTTTTTCTGATTTTCTACACCTTCTTTTAAAATCGAACAAATTTTTACGGTTAAAATCGGTTCATATTCTCACATAATGTGCGTAAACATGTTTTAACAAACCCTTGAGAGTTTCAGATCTAAAATCGGCTTAAATCTTGTTCAATCGGACTAAATTCAGATCGTTATTTGCTGACATCATGTTGGATTTCGCTTGAAAAAAGTGAGAGTTTGAAGCGAAATTGAGGATTTCGCTTGAAAACAGCAGTTTGTTTGAAATACGTGTGGATTTCGCTTGAAATAAGTTGACTGTGTACATCGAGTTGTGCGTAATATTCTGATCGAGGTTGTCAGTTAGTTAAGACAAGTAATCACGAGTTATTATATTAGTTTGCACGAGGATGTATCAGATGATCAGATTTTGCATGTGATTACATCGTTTATAGAGTTAAAGTTCACCGTCAAATTCATGTGATATTATCTTCTCGAGTCTTGTAAATTGAAACAGTGGCATGTGAACGTTTCAGGTGTCACTCATTATCGGTGCAATAGAATTCATTAAAAAATCATTTTGTATTTGTTGTGCATGTGAAAAATAAATCGTAATATGTGAATCATTAAATAGTTTGTCGGCATAGTGAATCTAAAGGCCCAATTAGAATTAAATAAGTGTCCAGCCTATATTCAGATTTTATGTGATAATATCATTGTTGCATGTGTTGTGTCAGTTTGCAAGAAATGATGAGAATTATTTGTGTTTGCATGTGATATTAGTCTTACATAACAAGATACAATCGACTGCATGTGAATACTCTTTTACGGTCCAATCAGATTTATTGGCATTCAAAGGTGTCGAGTTAGTGGATTTTGACATCAAAATTGACTTTGTTTTAAATTGGAAATTGTTGTCGGGTTTATTTGAAAAATGGAAATGATGTTTGATGAGATGGAAAATCATGATCTTGAAAATTTAAATCATTGGTATATGAGAATTGTGGATAGCAATTATAGAAATGTGAGTACGGACATTTGGATTAAAAGTTTTGAACATTTCATGTGTCAAAAGGATGAAACGTTGGATGAGTTGGAAATACGGTTTAAAATTTTAATGGACAATTTGAGAAACAAGAATATTAGAATATCAAATGATGAACAGATATCGAAATTGGCAAATGCATTACCTGCTAAATGGGATGAATTCTTGGTTGAGCTAAAAAGGAAAGATTTTTTTCAAGAACTTTATCCAAAACAGTTCTTTAATGAGGTTAATGCAGAGTTTCGTAAGGAATATAAGAAAAAGAAGGAATTTTTGACCGAAATGGAAAAGAATTTACAAAAATTGGAATTGGATGTAATTACTGAAATTGATAATAGAATTCGTGTGTGTCTTGCAACAAAGAGTATTCTGAAATATGATATTAAAAGGAAATGTTATATTGATGAAAGTATGAATCCTTTTGATTTCGTTAAACTCTTTTGTGCAGGAACATATAAGATGGAAACAAAGGATATTCCAAAGAACGAAGAATCTTTGAAGCTTGGATCTTCAAGTTCAGAATCAGTGTGCTCTAAATGTGATAACTTTAAGGCTGACAATGACAAACTTTTGAAGGATGCGGAAAGTTTGACATTAGAAGTCAAAAAGTTAAAAGATGAGAAGCAATCTCATGATAAACAGATTCTTATGTTGAAAGGAAATTGTGAGAAGTTGAAAGCTGAAAATGACAAACTGTTAAGTGATTTGAACAGTTTGACATTGAAAAACAAGATTTTGAAAGAAAAGGAAAACGAATTTGAAAATGAAAAATTAAAATTTGAAAAAGATTTTCAAAGTCAAATGAAGATTTTAGAAGATGAGAGAGATATGTTTGGTAAAAACAATCTTGAAAAACAAATTGCAATCAATTCTCATCTTGAAAAGATTATTCGACTTGAAAAGGAAGCTGAGTGTGCTCAAAAGAAAATCAAAGAGTTAGAAGGTAAAATCAAGGAATGGGAACAAAAGTTGAAGGTGTTTGTGAATACTTCAACTATTCCTTGTCCAAAACCTTTAAATTCAGTTCCAATAAGTGACGGTGTCACAAACTATGACAAAGTCATAGTTGAAGATTGCGATGAGAAATCTGATGTTGAAAATGAAAAATTGTCGAAAAAGAATTTATTTTTGAAGTTAAAAGAAAAGTTTCAAGAAACTGTTCCGCAATCAACTGAAAAGGGAGAATGCTCTAAGCAAAAACCTTTGAAGAAGAAAGTGGAACAAAAACAAAAGGAGAAAATTTTGAAAAATGTTCAAAAAGAAAATAAAAGTTCATCAGATCAATCATCCAATCGCAATCAAAAATTACAAAAAGTAAAAAATGAAAACTCAAAAATTGTTGGTAATAAGTGGTGCAGGTCGGACCACAGTGCTCAAAAGTCAAATCCAGCAAACAAGAGGAGCAAGGATTATCACCAAGCCAAACAGTGCTATGATCTGAATGTTTGGACTGAAAATGGTGATTGGTACGATAACAGAGTGTGTTACAGATGTGGTTGTCAAGGACACATTGCTGTTAACTGCCAAGGTTGGAGTTATGAGACGAGGAGATGTTTTAATTGCAACATCAGAGGTCATATTGCCAGAGATTGCCCAAGGAGATCAAATGAAAGATTGAGGGTTACTTCTCAGAAGATGGCAAAGAAACCAGTTAATGTCAAGCCCAAAGAACGGAAGGTTCAAGAACCTAAAGTTCAAGAAAAGAAAGTGAAGCTTTCTCAGGGGCAAAAAGACAGACTGAGGAAGAAGAGAAAGAAGGCGAGAGAGTATCTCGAGAAGATCTTGTCCTCGGGTTCATCTGTTGGTAAAAATAAGAGTTCTGATGAATCGACTTCCTCGATTGCAAAGTCAAGAAAGACGAATTCATCAGATACAAATCTGGGGACGAAAGAAGAAAAGAAGAAGAAGAAAATGGTTGGCGATGAATCTGCTGTGTCAAAGTCAGACAAGCCACCATCAGGCAATGAATCTGACAGATCAAAGTCAGACAAGCCATGCACAGGCAATGATTCTGGTTCATCAAAGCCAGAAGAGCCTGTTGTTGAGGTAAAATCTGAGAATTCAGGTTTAACAATGGATGATGCAAATTTTCCACCATTGTTGAACAAGAATTCAAAAGCACCCAAGGACTGTCAGGATTGGGTGAATCTGTTTAAATGAAAAACCTGACTTGCCGGAGCTCCCAGGTTGGTAAGAGTGGAGCAGGAATCGACATCTTTCTTAGTATTTGATCCTACAAGTGGTTCAGTTGGTAAAGTACAGGTGGTATATTTAAATTGTTATATTTCGATTTACAAGTGATTATGGTTGGTGAAATGAACCTGTAAGTGGTTGAAAGAGGTTTTCATTGACAAGTGGTTAATCAAGGTCATTAAGTTGAACTTGATTGGACCATGCTTACAAGTGATATTTTGAAAGACAATGTGATGAGCCACACCCCTAACCTACACTTGGTAAAATCAAACTTATTTTCCGGAAAAACCATTTGATTAAAACAAACTTAAGTGTTTTGAAATCACAATGGGAAAATAGTTTGTTGTAAGGGGGAGTTCTGATTGTTTATGCCAAGTGGATGGCGAATTGAAGCGATTTGATATCGGTTGTCACTTTATTGTAGAGTTTGTTTTCAAATTTCCTAAAATGTGTTTGCATTTTAGGGGGAGTAAAAATTTTCAGAAAATCCAAAAACATTTGAAAATTTGAAAAAAGCCAAAAACATGATAAAATGAAAAAGAGTTTTGTTGTGCAAAAAGAGGAAATGATAGTACATCAGTGGACTATCACAACTTGCTAAGGAAATGGAAAGTCAAATGTGATAAACGATCTCACTGTGGATGTGTGAGTAGGTTTTTGCACATTTAGTAGATTGTGACGAGATATAAACCTAAATTTCAAACTTGCTTAATTCATGGGTAACATCTCTCGGATATATGGGTAACCCCCGAAATCTTGTTTGAAAGGTCTCATAATCTGATATACTAGGTCTTTATACTCAATGATGTCTGGGGTATTATTCCAGGACTTCTGCTGAACGGTAGTTCTGACCTAGTCCTTGGATAATACTTTCCGCAATGCTTGAAACATAGCATAAACCCTCAGCATGCTGATGAAACAATAAAATTGATAGTCGCTGCTGTTGTAGCTAAAAGATCCTCTAAAGGGGACATTCCTTAAAGTCGCTGTGATTGTGCATTTTATTTTGCAAAGATTTAAACTTGTTTTATTTCTTTATTTTGTTTAAGCATCGGACATCCTCTGCGTATACGTGAGTATCGACCTGGATGTTGTTGCCTAAACGTTCTGCTTTATTTTCTTTGGTGTTTCGTTTAAGCTTTGGATCACCTCTGCGTATACGGGAGTATCGACCTGGTGGTTAAAGCCTAAACAACTTCAACTTGTTTTATTTTTCTTATTTTGTTTAAACATTGGACTTTCTCTGCGTATACGGAAGTATCGACCTGATTGTTAATGTTTAAACATTCTGCTTTGTTTTCGCACAAATCACAGTCGATAAAAGTTTAAAGGCATTACTTGAGTTAGTGTATTGCATGATGAGGGGATATGCTGAGATCGTGGGGTCCATAAGAATTTAGTGCTATCTAAATATACCTAATCGTATCGGTAAGCATGTCGAAAGTTTTTAGATTGAGTTTAAGTGGACAACAATATCGTCAATCAATGTGAATCG
>JARYGA010060221.1:2124116-2290449 GCA_030545235.1 Helianthus tuberosus | reverse complement strand
AATAACTTTGTTTGAATAATAGCTTCATCAAAATAAAAGTTAAAAAAAAAGTCTTACGAAAACCGACGCTTGTTACGCTTTTCGCCCTTTTTCTACTAACCACTAACCACTAACCCAACCACCTACCTTTAACCCAAGCCTAACCCTTCATCCACAAAGTCCTCTTGATATTTACAAAGGTATATAAGTTAAAAAGGAGGAGGATTGATTGCTTGGCAAGCTTATGGTAGGAGTAAGTTCAATGCCGCTCTCGAGTGATCCACAAAAATACATTTTCGGCCGAGTGTTGAGTGATCCCCGTGAGGTATGTGAACTTGTATATAAATAGAATTTTAAAGAGGCATGTTATGCCCTAATAAGTAATTTATCTTATGAAAAGTTTTAGATAAATCATGACGAATAGGATTGTAAATAAATAAAAATAAACTAAATAAAGAATCTTGGAAATCCCGACACTCTATGACAAGCCCAAAAACCTTCTTCTCTACCCATTCCATTTGGGAGTGTAATAGCCACATATTAAAGAGTTTTGCTTGAGGACAAGCAAAGATTCAAGTGTGGGGGTATTTGATGTGTGCAAAATGCAACATATAAATTACATCAATTGTGGCATAAAACTAACCCTTTTTTTAGTACTAATGTTGGAAAAAGTGTGCTTTTGTCTTCCTTTTGTATTTTCAGGATTAAATGAGCTCAAATTAACAAAAGAGGCAAAAAGACATCAAAATCTAACATAAATACAAGAAAAGGAACAAGACGTGACATGCCCGACCCCACGACAGCATCTTCCCAAGCAAAACAAGATAACAGAAGACTGAACACGCCCCGTGCTCAGCCAGCACGGGGGCGTGCCCAAGTGTCAGCAGAAAAGACAAAGTGGTAGAAGCTTCTATTGCCCACCACGGGGCCGTGCTCAGCGGACACGGGGCCGTGGTCAACTATAAGATTCGCACAATCCAGGAAAATCTTCATAGTACAAAGATTCTTCTGCACACGGGGTCGTGCTCAGCGGACACGGGGGCGTGGTCAACTAATAAGACAAGTTGCATTAAATGAAGAAAGAGAAGGATGTGGACACGGGGCCGTGTCCACTGGACACGGGGCCGTGCCCGAGCTTCTGTTCAGCCTATAAATAGGAGTGCTTGGCTCAAGCTCAAACCATCCCTTGGCACACCACCTCTCTCAAACTTCACCCACCACCCACCTCCACCATAACACCATCATCCATTGTCCATCATAGAGTGTGTGAGTCGTCTCGGGATCCAAGATTGATCTTAAGAGTTCTTGACAATCAAGGCCATGTTTGCCTAAGTCTCTTACATCACTTGGTGAAGACAAGTGTCTAGTGTAATATTTTTTATTTCTAATCTTTTCGCACTTTTTACTTGGTTTTGTATTAATGACTTTAATAACTAGTTTCTTATGTTGAAGGTGATTCTTCCTTATCGTTTGTCCGTGGTGTCTTGGCATTATTTTACTGTCTATATAAAATAAAAGATTTTCACCATTCATATCTCCACGGTCTATATGGAGGTATGTTGGCTACCTGGTCGGGGGTTAAGGGAACGGTTTGGTAAGAGTCTTGCCATTGTTCAGTGTTTAGAGGTCCTGCAATGGACCTGGGTCAAATTTAGTAGGACCTCCTTCAATACTTAACGGTATTGGATGGCGGGGGTCCAAACTCTTTGATCCCCTCATAAGTTAACTACTATTAATACTATAACCCGGCTATTTAGGATTGTATCCCTGCTGACTCAGACTACTTAGTCGAGGGTAACGTCACCTCCAAAAGAGGGGCCTACCATAATTTGCATTAATAACTTAATTAATTATCTTTCAATAATCCGACCCTTTAGGATTGTATCCTTGCTGACTCAAACTACTGGGTTGAGGGTAACGTCACCTTCAAAAGAGGGGCCTACTACAATAACTAAGATAATCTCTTAAATAAGTGCAAAAGTGCGGAAATAATCAAAGGTTACACTATACACGAATCGGAACCAAGTGATTCATCTTGTCTATCTGTTTTTCTTTTTATTTTCAGCATTTTTAGTTAGTTTTTATTTTTCTTAGCTTAAAACATTTTTCTAAACTTTTTGATTTGATTAGACGTTGAGGATAAACCGGTACTAAAAGCTCTTGTGTCCTTGGACGACCTCGGTATCTTGCCAACACTATAGTTAACTTAGGCGAAGAATGCTCCGCCCTAGTACTCAACAAACTCCCACAAAAGAAAATTGATCCCGGAAGTTTCACGATTCCTTGCTCGATCGGGGAATCCCCCGTTCGTAATGCATTAGCCGATCTTGGGGCTAGCATTAACCTCATGCCCACATCAATGTTCAAACGACTCGGCCTAGGAACAACAAGCCCTACAAAGATGAGCATACAACTCGCCGACAGATCCGTCAAATTTCCACAAGGTGTCGCTGAAAATCTATTGGTCAAGGTTGACAACTTCGTGTTCCCAACCGACTTTGTCATCCTAGACATGGAGGAAGATACCGATGTCCCTCTCATCCTCGGGAGGCCATTTCTAGCCACCGCCCAAGCAGTGGTGGACATAAATGACGGAACGTTAACATTGAAGTTTGGGGACAAGGAAGTGAAGTTTGAATGTGGAAAGAGAGTAGAGGACGAAGACCCGGTCAACTACATGAAGGTCATAGACTCAAGCTTGGATGACGCTCTCCGACGGTGTAACATGGGATGCAATACATCCCACTTGGGTAACATATGACCAGGCTTTGGGTCTAGCCAAGGACCCTTATAAACGTGGCGCACCACGGAGGCATTCCGCGGAACAATCCTTAGTTTAGTTTAGATTAATTTTCATGTTTTCTAGTTAGTTTTAATTTTCAGGAATAAAACACACTTGAGATGGCAAAGGATACAAGGGAAACTTGAACCAGCACCCCATGCAGGAAAACAGGACCATCCGACAAAATTCTTCGTTTACAGTAAGCTCGGCACGGGCCGTGTCCGCCCAACACGGCCCCGTGCAGCACAGTCTGCAGAAAAAGACCCAGTTCAGGTAACTGGACACGGGCCGTGTTCACTCAACACGTCCCCGTGTCCAGGCTTCTGTTTCTCTTGATTTAGTTTTGTTACTGGCACTTGAACACGGGGCCGTGCCCGGACAACACAGGGCCGAGTTCAGCGCCCAGTAACACAAAATTTTTGCTTTTTCACACCTTTTACACATTCAATTAACCTAAAAACTTATTTTTGGGACACATTGAGGACAATGTGTAATTTAAGTGTAGGGGGGGGATGCTAAAACCTTGAATCTTGCAAGTCCTAAATACAAGCCTTACACAAAACTCTATTGGAACCGCAAATCACCCCAACATTTTTCAAAAATTTCCATTTTTTTTACTCGTCTAGGTTTAACTCGGGAATTTCAAGTTCTAAAAAGGTTATATTTTTACGAATTTACAACCGATAGCGTCGTGATAAAAAGAACCAACATAAGAAAATTATGAAAATGCATGACAAGCTTAGTTAAAGTTTGATTATATAAACTTGATCACATAAAAACCCATTCCCACAAAAGTGAGTTTTGAGCCTTTATTGAGCATACAAATACATATCTTTAAACTAAATGCTCATTTTTCGTTTCTTGTGTGAATAGCCGCTTGGTTCTTACGACTATAGAACTTGCCATGACGATACATTCCCGGTCCTTACCAACTTAAACCCAAGTAAGTAAATGATGGAGGCATTAGGACTAACTTTTTTTTTTATTTCTACACCATTATTTTTCTTTTTTTTTTACCACCTACCCAAAATCCCCCTAGTTAGCCCATTTGAGCCTAAACCTTTTCATTTCATAACCCAAACCAAACACCCTTTTTTCCCACCAAAACCTTTTTCATTTTTAACCCTTTGTTTTAGTAACAAGTTCGGTTTTTCGTATGACTTTTGAAAAAAAAAATATGTTTGTTGATGATGAAGGAAAAGAAAATAAACAAACAAGTTCATCAAAAAAAAACTTTGTTTGAATAATAGATTCATCAAAATAAAAGTTACAAAAATAAAAAGTCTTACGAAAACCGAAGCTTGTTACGCTTTTCGCCCTTTTTCTACTAACCACTAACCACTAACCCAACCACCTACCTTTAACCCAAGCCTAACCCTTCACCCACAAAGTCCTCTTGATATTTACAAAGGTATATAAGTTAAAAAGGAGGATGATTGATTGCTTGGCAAGCTTATGGTAGGAGTAAGTTCCATGCCGCTCTCGAGTGATCCACAAAAATACATTTTCGGCCGAGTGTTGAGTGATCCCCGTGAGGTATGTGAACTTGTATATAAATAGAATTTTAAAGAGGCATGTTATGCCCTAATAAGTAATTTATCTTATGAAAAGTTTTAGATAAATCATGACGAATAGGATTGTAAATAAATAAAAATAAAACTAAATAAAGAATCTTGGAAATCCCGACACTCTATGACAAGCCCAAAAACCTTATTCTCTACCCATTCCATTTGTGAGTGTAATAGCCACATAATAAAGAGTTTTGCTTGAGGACAAGCAAAGATTCAAGTGTGGGGGTATTTGATGTGTGCAAAATGCAACATATAAATTACATCAATTGTGGCATAAAACTAACCCTTTTTAGTACTAATGTTGGAAAAAGTGTGATTTTGTCTTCCTTTTGTATTTTCAGGATTAAATGAGCTCAAATTAACAAAAGAAGCCAAAAGACATCAAAATCTAACATAAATACAAGAAAAGGAACAAGACGTGACATGCCCGACCCCACGACAGCATCTTCCCAAGCAAAACAAGATAACAGAAGACTGAACACGCCCCGTGCTCAGCCAGCACGGGGGCGTGCCCAAGTGTCAGCAGAAAAGACAAAGTGGTAGAAGCTTCTATTGCCCACCACGGGGCCGTGCTCAGCGGACACGGGGCCGTGGTCAACTATAAGATTCGCACAATCCAGGCAAATCTTCATAGTACAAAGATTCTTCTGCACACGGGGTCGTGCTCAGCGGACACGGGGGCGTGGTCAACTAATAAGACAAGCTGCATTAAATGAAGAAAGAAAAGGATGTGGACACGGGGCCGTGCCCACTGGACATGGGGCCGTGCCCGAGCTTCTGTTCAGCCTATAAATAGGAGTGCTTGGCTCAAGCTCAAACCATCCCTTGGCACACCACCTCTCTCACACTTCACCCACCACCCACCACCACCATAACACCATCATCCACCACCATCATCCATTGTCCATCATAGAGTGTGTGAGTCGTCTCGGGATCCAAGATTGATCGTAAGAGTTCTTGACAATCAAGTCCATGTTTGCCTAAGTCTCTTACATCACTTGGTGAAGACAAGTGTTTAGTGTAATACTTTTTAGTTCTAATCTTTTCACACTTTTTACTTGGTTTTGTATTAATGACTTTAATAACTAGTTTCTTATATTGAAGGTGATTCTTCCTTATCGTTTGTCCGTGGTGTCTTGGCATTATTTTACTGTCTATATAAAATAAAAGATTTTCACCATTCATATCTCCACGGTCTATATGGAGGTATGTTGGCTACCTGGTCGGGGGTTAAACGGTTTGATAGGAGTCTTGCCATTGTTCAGCGTTTAGAGGTCCTGCAAGGGACCTGGGTCAAATTTAGTAGGACCTCCTTCAATACTTAACGGTATTGGATGGCGGGGGTCCAAACTCTTTGATCCCCTCATAAGTTAACTACTATTAATACTATAACCCGGCTATTTAGGACTGTATCCCTGCTGACTCAGACTACTTAGTCGAGGGTAACGTCACCTCCAAAAGAGGGGCCTACCATAATTTGCATTAATAACTTAATTAATTATCTTTCAATAATCTGACCCTTTAGGATTGTATCCTTGCTGACTCAAACTACTGGGTTGAGGGTAACGTCACCTTCAAAAGAGGGGCATACTACAATAACTAAGATAGTCTCTTAAATAAGTGTAAAAGTGCGGAAATAATCAAAGGTTACACTATACACGAGTCGGAACCAAGTGATTCATCTTGTCTATCTGTTTTTCTTTTTATTTTTATGTTCAGCATTTTT
The DNA here is from genome assembly GCA_030545235.1 of Helianthus tuberosus. Taxonomy (NCBI): domain Eukaryota; kingdom Viridiplantae; phylum Streptophyta; class Magnoliopsida; order Asterales; family Asteraceae; genus Helianthus; species Helianthus tuberosus. The sequence goes on along the minus strand of JARYGA010060221.1, from coordinate 2,284,391 downwards.
AGTTAGTTTTTATTTTTCTTAGCTTAAAACATTTTTCTAAACTTTTTGATTTGATTAGACGTTGAGGATAAACCGGTACTAAAAGCTCTTGTGTCCTTGGATGACCTCGGTATCTTGCCAACACTATACTACGCTCACGATGGTTGCACTTGCCCATATGTGTGTTTAGTGTTAGTAAAATATCGTGTTTTATAAATTTAAAACTTGGCTAAAAGGTGTTAAAGGGCTTAAAATATACACCTAAATATATATAACACTTCACATGCATCAGTTGCCTTCAAGTGTAGAAGACCTCAAACTTGTATACCCCAAGCCTTCCAACAAACACCTTAGTTTAGCTAGGATTTCTACACTTAAGAACTCTCTAAAAATCCCCTCTTGATTAACCATACCATGGCCGAAAATCGTAGAGGAGTTATAAGAGTTCTTGCACTTGATTTTTGTTGGTGCATTCATCTGTCGTCTTCGTCTTATGTCAAGTCTCGGGTTCGTTGTAGATCTTTACAAGAGTGATGTCATCATATTGAATGATGACATCACAATATGACATCATCAAATGACATCACCTCACAAGAAGACAAAACAAGTTGTAAACAGAATATTCAATTAGATATAAGTTGTCGGTTTCACTTGAATTGTTAACAATTGGATTTCGCTTGAAGTATTTCCAAGCGAAATCTAAATAGTATATATAGGTTAGCATGTCATTTCATTGGTAACAATTCTGAAATTCCATACCGAGGTGCTGCCGGTGTGAGGACTGATTGTAAACGATAGTATATCAATATAATCAGTGTTAAAGTGATACGCAAGCTGTTTCGCAATCGGTTTCTTAGTCTCCGCCTCTGAAACTGATAAATCTCTTCTGAACGACTCGTTCGGGTCGCAAGCCGATCCTACAAGTGGTATCAGAGCTCAGGAGGAAGAGATTTCGCCAAAACAGCTCGTTTTTGTCACTTTTTCTGATTTTCTACACCTTCTTTTAAAATCGAACAAATTTTTACGGTTAAAATCGGTTCATATTCTCACATAATGTGCGTAAACATGTTTTAACAAACCCTTGAGAGTTTCAGATCTAAAATCGGCTTAAATCTTGTTCAATCGGACTAAATTCAGATCGTTATTTGCTGACATCATGTTGGATTTCGCTTGAAAAAAGTGAGAGTTTGAAGCGAAATTGAGGATTTCGCTTGAAAACAGCAGTTTGTTTGAAATACGTGTGGATTTCGCTTGAAATAAGTTGACTGTGTACATCGAGTTGTGCGTAATATTCTGATCGAGGTTGTCAGTTAGTTAAGACAAGTAATCACGAGTTATTATATTAGTTTGCACGAGGATGTATCAGATGATCAGATTTTGCATGTGATTACATCGTTTATAGAGTTAAAGTTCACCGTCAAATTCATGTGATATTATCTTCTCGAGTCTTGTAAATTGAAACAGTGGCATGTGAACGTTTCAGGTGTCACTCATTATCGGTGCAATAGAATTCATTAAAAAATCATTTTGTATTTGTTGTGCATGTGAAAAATAAATCGTAATATGTGAATCATTAAATAGTTTGTCGGCATAGTGAATCTAAAGGCCCAATTAGAATTAAATAAGTGTCCAGCCTATATTCAGATTTTATGTGATAATATCATTGTTGCATGTGTTGTGTCAGTTTGCAAGAAATGATGAGAATTATTTGTGTTTGCATGTGATATTAGTCTTACATAACAAGATACAATCGACTGCATGTGAATACTCTTTTACGGTCCAATCAGATTTATTGGCATTCAAAGGTGTCGAGTTAGTGGATTTTGACATCAAAATTGACTTTGTTTTAAATTGGAAATTGTTGTCGGGTTTATTTGAAAAATGGAAATGATGTTTGATGAGATGGAAAATCATGATCTTGAAAATTTAAATCATTGGTATATGAGAATTGTGGATAGCAATTATAGAAATGTGAGTACGGACATTTGGATTAAAAGTTTTGAACATTTCATGTGTCAAAAGGATGAAACGTTGGATGAGTTGGAAATACGGTTTAAAATTTTAATGGACAATTTGAGAAACAAGAATATTAGAATATCAAATGATGAACAGATATCGAAATTGGCAAATGCATTACCTGCTAAATGGGATGAATTCTTGGTTGAGCTAAAAAGGAAAGATTTTTTTCAAGAACTTTATCCAAAACAGTTCTTTAATGAGGTTAATGCAGAGTTTCGTAAGGAATATAAGAAAAAGAAGGAATTTTTGACCGAAATGGAAAAGAATTTACAAAAATTGGAATTGGATGTAATTACTGAAATTGATAATAGAATTCGTGTGTGTCTTGCAACAAAGAGTATTCTGAAATATGATATTAAAAGGAAATGTTATATTGATGAAAGTATGAATCCTTTTGATTTCGTTAAACTCTTTTGTGCAGGAACATATAAGATGGAAACAAAGGATATTCCAAAGAACGAAGAATCTTTGAAGCTTGGATCTTCAAGTTCAGAATCAGTGTGCTCTAAATGTGATAACTTTAAGGCTGACAATGACAAACTTTTGAAGGATGCGGAAAGTTTGACATTAGAAGTCAAAAAGTTAAAAGATGAGAAGCAATCTCATGATAAACAGATTCTTATGTTGAAAGGAAATTGTGAGAAGTTGAAAGCTGAAAATGACAAACTGTTAAGTGATTTGAACAGTTTGACATTGAAAAACAAGATTTTGAAAGAAAAGGAAAACGAATTTGAAAATGAAAAATTAAAATTTGAAAAAGATTTTCAAAGTCAAATGAAGATTTTAGAAGATGAGAGAGATATGTTTGGTAAAAACAATCTTGAAAAACAAATTGCAATCAATTCTCATCTTGAAAAGATTATTCGACTTGAAAAGGAAGCTGAGTGTGCTCAAAAGAAAATCAAAGAGTTAGAAGGTAAAATCAAGGAATGGGAACAAAAGTTGAAGGTGTTTGTGAATACTTCAACTATTCCTTGTCCAAAACCTTTAAATTCAGTTCCAATAAGTGACGGTGTCACAAACTATGACAAAGTCATAGTTGAAGATTGCGATGAGAAATCTGATGTTGAAAATGAAAAATTGTCGAAAAAGAATTTATTTTTGAAGTTAAAAGAAAAGTTTCAAGAAACTGTTCCGCAATCAACTGAAAAGGGAGAATGCTCTAAGCAAAAACCTTTGAAGAAGAAAGTGGAACAAAAACAAAAGGAGAAAATTTTGAAAAATGTTCAAAAAGAAAATAAAAGTTCATCAGATCAATCATCCAATCGCAATCAAAAATTACAAAAAGTAAAAAATGAAAACTCAAAAATTGTTGGTAATAAGTGGTGCAGGTCGGACCACAGTGCTCAAAAGTCAAATCCAGCAAACAAGAGGAGCAAGGATTATCACCAAGCCAAACAGTGCTATGATCTGAATGTTTGGACTGAAAATGGTGATTGGTACGATAACAGAGTGTGTTACAGATGTGGTTGTCAAGGACACATTGCTGTTAACTGCCAAGGTTGGAGTTATGAGACGAGGAGATGTTTTAATTGCAACATCAGAGGTCATATTGCCAGAGATTGCCCAAGGAGATCAAATGAAAGATTGAGGGTTACTTCTCAGAAGATGGCAAAGAAACCAGTTAATGTCAAGCCCAAAGAACGGAAGGTTCAAGAACCTAAAGTTCAAGAAAAGAAAGTGAAGCTTTCTCAGGGGCAAAAAGACAGACTGAGGAAGAAGAGAAAGAAGGCGAGAGAGTATCTCGAGAAGATCTTGTCCTCGGGTTCATCTGTTGGTAAAAATAAGAGTTCTGATGAATCGACTTCCTCGATTGCAAAGTCAAGAAAGACGAATTCATCAGATACAAATCTGGGGACGAAAGAAGAAAAGAAGAAGAAGAAAATGGTTGGCGATGAATCTGCTGTGTCAAAGTCAGACAAGCCACCATCAGGCAATGAATCTGACAGATCAAAGTCAGACAAGCCATGCACAGGCAATGATTCTGGTTCATCAAAGCCAGAAGAGCCTGTTGTTGAGGTAAAATCTGAGAATTCAGGTTTAACAATGGATGATGCAAATTTTCCACCATTGTTGAACAAGAATTCAAAAGCACCCAAGGACTGTCAGGATTGGGTGAATCTGTTTAAATGAAAAACCTGACTTGCCGGAGCTCCCAGGTTGGTAAGAGTGGAGCAGGAATCGACATCTTTCTTAGTATTTGATCCTACAAGTGGTTCAGTTGGTAAAGTACAGGTGGTATATTTAAATTGTTATATTTCGATTTACAAGTGATTATGGTTGGTGAAATGAACCTGTAAGTGGTTGAAAGAGGTTTTCATTGACAAGTGGTTAATCAAGGTCATTAAGTTGAACTTGATTGGACCATGCTTACAAGTGATATTTTGAAAGACAATGTGATGAGCCACACCCCTAACCTACACTTGGTAAAATCAAACTTATTTTCCGGAAAAACCATTTGATTAAAACAAACTTAAGTGTTTTGAAATCACAATGGGAAAATAGTTTGTTGTAAGGGGGAGTTCTGATTGTTTATGCCAAGTGGATGGCGAATTGAAGCGATTTGATATCGGTTGTCACTTTATTGTAGAGTTTGTTTTCAAATTTCCTAAAATGTGTTTGCATTTTAGGGGGAGTAAAAATTTTCAGAAAATCCAAAAACATTTGAAAATTTGAAAAAAGCCAAAAACATGATAAAATGAAAAAGAGTTTTGTTGTGCAAAAAGAGGAAATGATAGTACATCAGTGGACTATCACAACTTGCTAAGGAAATGGAAAGTCAAATGTGATAAACGATCTCACTGTGGATGTGTGAGTAGGTTTTTGCACATTTAGTAGATTGTGACGAGATATAAACCTAAATTTCAAACTTGCTTAATTCATGGGTAACATCTCTCGGATATATGGGTAACCCCCGAAATCTTGTTTGAAAGGTCTCATAATCTGATATACTAGGTCTTTATACTCAATGATGTCTGGGGTATTATTCCAGGACTTCTGCTGAACGGTAGTTCTGACCTAGTCCTTGGATAATACTTTCCGCAATGCTTGAAACATAGCATAAACCCTCAGCATGCTGATGAAACAATAAAATTGATAGTCGCTGCTGTTGTAGCTAAAAGATCCTCTAAAGGGGACATTCCTTAAAGTCGCTGTGATTGTGCATTTTATTTTGCAAAGATTTAAACTTGTTTTATTTCTTTATTTTGTTTAAGCATCGGACATCCTCTGCGTATACGTGAGTATCGACCTGGATGTTGTTGCCTAAACGTTCTGCTTTATTTTCTTTGGTGTTTCGTTTAAGCTTTGGATCACCTCTGCGTATACGGGAGTATCGACCTGGTGGTTAAAGCCTAAACAACTTCAACTTGTTTTATTTTTCTTATTTTGTTTAAACATTGGACTTTCTCTGCGTATACGGAAGTATCGACCTGATTGTTAATGTTTAAACATTCTGCTTTGTTTTCGCACAAATCACAGTCGATAAAAGTTTAAAGGCATTACTTGAGTTAGTGTATTGCATGATGAGGGGATATGCTGAGATCGTGGGGTCCATAAGAATTTAGTGCTATCTAAATATACCTAATCGTATCGGTAAGCATGTCGAAAGTTTTTAGATTGAGTTTAAGTGGACAACAATATCGTCAATCAATGTGAATCGTTTAGAGCATAAAATGAAATCAAGCTTAACGGTGCTAGTGATTGGTCACATAAACTGATATGATCCTCTTGCACGAACTCACAAAAATATGTTTGTACATATTTTATTTCTGCAGTTAATTTCTGTTATTGCATTCATGTTTCATTATTTTGAAAAATCCAAAAAGATTTTCGACATCTGATGTTGAAGAGCTGATTTTCAAAATTTCGAGTGCTGAACATGACGAACTGGTTTGGGAGTGTGCGTTTAAAAGAAGAAACTGATTTTGAGAAAGAAAAATTTGATTAGTTAATCAGGGTCATTAATTTGAACTTGATGTAACTATTACTAGTAAGTTTTTCTTATTGATATAAGTAAAAACTTATGTTTTGATGAGATTTGTGCAGGAGATGAACTGAACAGAGTTAAAGCTAGGATGCAATCTCAAGGCGATAGCTAATTCCAGACGGCGATCCCATCATGATGAGAGGGGGAGTCTGACGAGGTTAGAGCCAAAGAGAAGATCCTGGTATATGCTAATAAAGAAAAAGACCGATAAAGACTGAAGATTGAGAATACTCGACATTTAAGACTCGTCAACATCTGAGGGGGAGTCTGTTGGTGCATTCATCTGTCGTCTTCGTCTTATGTCGAGTCTCGGGTTCGTTGTAGATCTTTACAAGAGTGATGTCATCATATTGAATGATGACATCACAATATGACATCATCAAATGACTTCACCTCACAAGAAGACAAAACAAGTTGTAAACAGAATATTCAATTAGATATAAGTTGTCGGTTTCACTTGAATTGTTAACAATTGGATTTCGCTTGAAGTATTTCCAAGCGAAATCTAAATAGTATATATAGGTTAGCATGTCATTTCATTGGTAACAATTCTGAAATTCCATACCGAGGTGCTGCCGGTGTGAGGACTGATTGTAAACGATAGTATATCAATATAATCAGTGTTAAAGTGATACGCAAGCTGTTTCGCAATCGGTTTCTTAGTTTCCGCCTCTGAAACTGATAAATCTCTTCTGAACGACTCGTTCGGGTCGCAAACCGATCCTACAATTTTTACAAACTTGAAAAACCCTTGGACAACCTTATGTTGGCCGAAAATACTAGAGAGTATTACTAGAGTTTTTATCCTTGAAAATGATCTCTAAAAATTCTCTCATGGAACCCTCCCATAACCGAAAATTATGAGAGAAAAATTATCTCAAGTCTTCCACCATTTTTCATACAAAATGTATATATGAAAGTATGAGAGAGGATGCCACCCATATAAGCCAATCATAACCTTCCTACACATGCAAATTGCATGTGCATTCATTGGACCAAAAGGGTTGGGAAGACCACCCAATCAAGAGCCCTCTAATCATGCATATTGCATGTAATATTATTGGACCAAAAAACTTTTGGGATTACCCATGAGGGGGGGGGGGGCGGCCTAGTGTTTATTTTATAAAAAAAATTCAAATTCTTTTATAAAATATAAGTCTTGTATGTATTTTATAACATTTATAAAATATAACATCATATGTTCACAAGACTTTACACAACTTTTATTAAGTTATTTAACCCATTAAATAACAAAATAAAATATTCTCTCAAAATAAATTATCCATATAATTTATTAGTTTGTCAAGTGCAATTATTTAGAAAACCAATTTCTAAATATTCTAAGTGTTAATATTTATTTGTTTGATCATATCATAAATAAATATTGTAAGTGTTTGTCTAGCTTGTATTTGGGTATGACTCGACTTGGATAATAACGTACTAGCCACATCAATTTAATATGTGTCTTGGGCATACAGAGTCCAACAATCTCCCACTTGCACAAGATACATAGAAGATTGATGCAAGTAGTAAATGACGCCTAACTACGGTTTACTACCCCTAATACGTATGACTATATTTCCCATTCAATAACATCATCCTCTTCAAGTCCCTTACTTGAAAATGATTTAGGTGAATCTATCATTTATCCTTTCGTTACAGATGTCATGTCAAATCCAGAGACACAGAGTGATCACTCTATGTTGATTTAACTTTAGCAGGCCTTAGACATCTTACTCTCAACGAATAAGAGGAACAAATCCCGTCTTGACTACATACGTCTCTCACAATCACCTTGTACCACACCTGAGCTTAGCCTTATGTACTGTCATATTACTGACAGCGAAGAAATAAGTCAAGGTACAATATTTGGTGAATATCAAGACCCAATATGTATCTCAGGTCTGAGGATACTATGATATTCTCCTTTACTCAAATTTACTTATGATCAATCACAAATGATTCCATGCAGTAATATTTGAGAGCGAGTCAGTCCAATATTTGTATCCCACAAATATCTATGAACTTTGGCAGCAAAACCTTGCTCTATATTCATACCTAATGAATATCCATCAATCCAAGTTCATAATAGTCTTACATTTATATTTGTTCCCACAAGTATGATCGACAACGGACATTTAGAATAAGCAACTTATTCACGGATTTAAACATGCTAAAATGGAACATAACTCAACATACAATAAAGAGTTATAATAACAATTGTTCCAATATCCAAATATAAAAAATAAATCAAATCCAATCACTAGAATATCGAAGTCCTAGGGAACAAGTATGACCTTTCATGCTTTGCCCGTTTAAGGAGCTTCGTGAGTGGATCCGCAATATTTTGATCAATATGAACTTTGCGAATACATATCTTTCCCTTTTTCAACTTCATCCCTTATGTAGTTGAAACTCCGCTCAATGTGCTAGTCTTTTGATGTGCACGAGGTTCCTCGATTTGAGCAATCGCACCATCGTTATCACAAAGATCTCTAGGTGTCCTGAATGGTATGGACTACCCCTAGATCGGCAATAATTCAAGTGGTAGATCTATATGAATTATCTTGATCAATGAAGCGGCGATGTATTCTGATTCTGTAGTGGACAATGCTACCCTGATTGTGATCGAGAACCATCTCGATCAGTTTGGAAACTCGTATCCATGTAACCCTTTACAACGAATTCCGAAACTCGCATCCTTGTAACCCCTTACAACGAGTTCTTCTACACCAGATCTATATATTAGAAATATATCCTTAGTCCTTCTAAGGTATTTCAATATATATATTTTTAACAGTCACCCAATGACCGTTACTCGCTGGTATCTTCTCGTCATGCTTAATGCGCATGACTTGTCCGATCTAGTGCATATCATTACATACATAATGAATCCTATAGCAGACGCATATGGGATTCCTTTCATTCTTTCTTGCTCATCCTTTGAGCTTTAACATTGAAACGCATTCAATATTGTCCCCTCTTGAATAGGTACCAAACCTTTCATAGAGTTCTCTATCTTGAACCTTTTCAAGACTTTATCAATGTATGCACTTTTGTTTAAACCTATCAAGCGCCTCGATCTATCCTATAGATCTTTATTCCCAAAATATAGGCAGCTTCTCCAAGATCCTTAATGGAAAAACAACTTCCAAGCCAGGTTTTTACACCTTCCATGGTTGGAATGTCATTTCCAAATAGTAGATTGTCATCGACATACAGTAGTAAGAAAGTAATAATGCTCCCACTAGCATTCTTATACACACAAGCTTCATCGTCGTTCTCGATGAATCCATATTCTCTAATCTCTTCATCAAAACGGTGATTCCAACTTCTAGATGCTTGTTTCAATCTATAGATTGATTTCTTTAACTTGCATACTTGGTTAGGATGTTTTGGATCGACAAAACCTTCAGGCTGAACTAAATAGACATCTTCATCAAGATATCTATTAAGGAAAACCGTCTTGACATCCATTTACCAAATCTCATAATCATATTATGCAGGTATGTCAAACAATATCCTTATTGACTTTAGCATCGCCATAGGCGAGGAAGTCTCATCATAATCAACCCCTTGAGTTTGAGTGAAACCTTTTGCTACAGGTCTCGCTTTACAAGTATCCGAGTTACCATGCATATCCGTTTTCTTCCTGGAAACCCACTTACTTCCAACTACTTTGGAGTTTAAGATGTGGCACAACCAATTCCCATACTTGGTTGTCATACATGGATTGCATCTCAACGTTCATGGCTTCAAGCCATTTGTCACAATAGAATTTTGACATTGCATCATGGTATGTGGTTGGTTCATCTGAATCTACCATGTAGCATCCATCTATGAAAAATCCATATCTTTCAGGTGGACTACTAACTCTGCCAGATCTGTGAACATTTTGTGTGTTCTGATCAATCTCTTGATCGTTTTCAACAACCTCTTGTTGAGTGCTAGTATCAACCAAACGTGTATCATCTTGTGGTTCTCGATCCTTATCAAGTTCCACTGTTCTACTAATTCCTTCCACAAGGAACTTAGCTTCCAAGAACTCAGCCTTTTGAGCAACAAATACTTTTGCTCTGTTGGATCGTAGAAATAATATCCTATACCATCTTTAGGATATCCTACAAAGATACACTTAGTGGATCGTACTTCCAATTTGTTTGGGGTGTATTGCTTCACAACCCATACCTTTAAATATGATAATGATGGAGCCCTTCCATGCCATATTTAAAAAGGTTGTCTTATCCACTTTCTTGGTTTAGGCCATATGGGCCGCGGAGAGCGAAGCGTAACCCCAAAATGATAGAGATATTGCGCTCCTAGCCATCTTAGATTAAACCATATCTAAATAGAGTTCGATTCCTCCTCTATCGGAACGAAGAACTTTGATTGAGTTGATTTTATACTTCACCTTTTGAAGGCTTTGAACATTTCAAAACTTTAACTTTGTGTCTCAGCAAGTACACATAACCATAACTACTATAGTTGTCGGTAAAAGTAATGAAGTATCTTTCACCATTCCTAGTCATTGGCTTAAAAGGATCACATACATCCGAATGTATGATACCTAATAAATCTTTTGCCATTTCCCACTAAAGGGTTTCTTAGTCATTTTACCTTGTAAACTAGATTCACATGTATCAAATGAATCAAGTTCATTTGTTTCCAAAAGACAATTCTTTCGAAGTGTTTACATGCGACATATGTTTATATGACCAAGGCGATAATGCCAAAGATAGGTCTTACTCAAATCCATTTTGAGTTTCTTGGTGATTGCTTGGTACATTTAACTATCAAATGATGTATTATTATGAACCAATTCATAAATACCATTTGAAGGCTTTGGTTTAAAGTAAAACATGTCTTTCATCGAAATATAAATGTCATTGTTTACAAACTTTAAATCAAAACCATATTGTCTTATAAGGGAGACTTGAAATAATGTTCCTAGTCAAACTAGGAGCATTCAAAACATTTTAAAACAATTCCCAAACCATTTGGAAGTTTCAAAACATAGTCTCCTTTCTTGTAATGCTTATTTCTTTTGAAGTCTTGCAACGGATTGCAAACATGAGTTCCATATCCGGTATCTAATACCCACGTATTTGAAGAAATAACATTAAGGTCAATATGTATCATAAAGATTGTACCTGAGGTTTGCCCCGCATCCCTCTTGTTTTTCAACTCTTTGAGATAGGTTGGACAATTCCTATTTAAATGTCCTATCTCACCATACTCAAAGTATGGATCGTTCATGGTAACCTTTGCCTTCTTCTCTTTTGGTTTCGGTGGTTTTGCTTTAGTCTTTCTTTCTTTTTTTCTTTGAATTTCCCATTACCATTTGCAACATTTGCTTTGGAATTTTGGGGTGATGCCCTTTGTTGTCGCCACCCTCATTGATCGTTAGAATTGATAAAGCCCTTCTACCCATATTGAGCCTTTCGAGGTGATCAATGTGGTTTTTCATCTTAAAGATATAAGATGAGACCGATTGGATTTCCTCCATTCAACATGCATGAAGCGCTCGAACCATTTCGATGCGTTCTATCCTTAGGAACATTTCCTACAATTGGGTAATCATGTCGTATGCTCATGATGTTCAAAACCTTTTGAATCTCGGGAATCATAATTCCTAACATGAGGCAAGAGGCTGCTTAGTATCCTCGATATACTTAATCCAATCGTCATAGGCATCCTTATCTTCCATAAGAGGTTCATCGGGATTAGAATCATTTTCATTGATAGGTTACGGACGGTTTGGGTAATATTGTTAGTGGCCATCTACAAAATTTTACAAAGTTCAATTTTAGAATTTTTGATATTATTATATTTTAATCATTAATGCCCTTTTGTGTCTCATAGACAATTAATAATTAAAATCTAGAATCAACGTTACATTTAAATATTGGTTAGGTGACCTTTATCCCTCTATTTAAATTAACAAGGTAGTCAACGTTTGACAATTGCAACCCTTTGCAACTTCTAGCCATATGGGATCGGTTAAACATCTTTATGTTTAGTTGGCATGTTTAATCCCATCAACACCTTTTGTTCGCCATGCTTCGGTGACCCTAAGTTCATGGTTTCCAAATCAAGTCGTCCAACTTACACACACATGTGAGTTTATACACATTAGTGGTTAGGTGACCTTTATCCGACAAACATGGTAAACCCACCTCGAATATACAAGTTCCCTCAAATGTGGTTAGGTGACCTTTATCCCACAATAAGAGTTCCCAAGTGATTCGAGTGTTTTATAAAAGGATGGTGTTTGACTTGTTTTATAAAAGGGATTTTGAGTTTTCAAAATTCTAGTTTAGAAAACATTATGTACCATACATTTTCATGCATTCAAATCCTTGGTACTTTTGTGAAAACAAATTTTCAAGGTTCTTTTTAATAAAACCCATTTTATTATAAAATCATTAATTTTTAATAACCTTTTATTAACCATTTTTAATGATCTTGTTAAGAACCAATTTTTACGCTTGTTCTTGATTATTAGTTTGTTAAGCATGCATATCCAAATATCATCAAAACAACATAAATAAACAACCACACAAGCATAAATAACAATAGGTGCATAACCATAGCCAACTATTTTGACAACACTTGTTAGCCGAAACAAGTGTGCCAAAAGGTCCTTCCTAATGGGTGAATATTGACACAAATAATGTGTCGTTGAACTCCCACTTGATCCCGCATCCAAATGCTTCAAGTCTTCCTTTTGTGTTGTGATTTCTTCACTTTCTTTGAGCTTCCAAAATGTCCTTTAATTCAGCTCCAAACTCCTTTGGACTTCAAAAATGTGTTTTGGTTATCGGGCTAAAATCCCGTTAAGAACTATGAAGTCCTTTAGGCCCGAAACTAGCCAAAACCAAAACCGCATTTTTGTATGCATCTTCTTTTACAAAATATATCCTAATACATTTTTTTCCTAGTAAAATAAAATGCACCTAATCTATTTATTTTACATACCAAATGAAAATAAATAAATTACATAACTTTACAAATGGAAGAACCAAAAATAATAATTATTACAACCTTTGAAATAATTAAATACAAATCACAAACACAAATATTCAACATATTCACACAAGGTCATGGCTAGGTTATGAACACCAAAATATATATATCCACATATATAAAATTCAAGAAGCAAAATGGTTTCCTTTTTACAACCTATTTTTCGGTCAAGAATGAAAAAACCGAAAAAGTGGGTTTTTGTCCAAACAAACAAATCATCCAAATGACATAATTTTTCAAGATACTTTTATGCATGTATTAAAATAATCTTGAAAAACAAAAGGATAACCATATATAAAATTTTGGCCATAGGGTTTTAACCAAACCCGAAACCCGAAAATTTCATATCCTATGAAGCATGTACTCATATAAGCGGCTCTGATACCACTGTTGTGTTTATCACATGTTTATCAAAGTATTTTATCCATATAAAATAAAAACGCAGCTGAAATTAATTATTTAAAACATGTTACTTACAAGATATAAAACCCATTTTATATGTGTTAACCCAATCCCGGATCCATATACGAACATACATGCTATCAAAATCAAAACACAACCATAGAGTGTTTAGAATACTACCTTCCAAGGAGTAAAGGATATGAAGATGATGATGCTTCTTGAACGGTTGCCTTCAAGTGTAGAAGACCTCAAGCTTGTATACCCCAAGCCTTCCAACAAACACCTTAGTTTAGCTAGGATTTCTACACTTAAGAACTCTCTAAAAATCCCCTCTTGATTAACCATACCATGGCCGAAAATTGTAGAGGAGTTATAAGAGTTCTTGCACTTGATTTTTACAAACTTGAAAAACCCTTGGACAACCTTATGTTGGCTGAAAATACTAGAGGGTATTACTAGAGTTTTTATCCTTGAAAATGATCTCTAAAAATTCTCTCATGGAACCCTCCCATAACCGAAATTTTTGAGAGAAAAATTATCTCAAGTCTTCCACCATTTTTCATACAAAATGTATATATGAAAGTATGAGAGAGGATGCCACCCTTATAAGCCAATCATAACCTTCCTACACATGCAAATTGCATGTGCATTCATTGGACCAAAAGGGTTGGGAAGACCACCCAATCAAGAGCCCTCTAATCATGCATATTGAATGTAATATTATTGGACCAAAAAACTTTTGGGATTACCCATGAGGGGGGGGGGGGGGCGGCCTAGTGTTTATTTTATAAAAAAATTCAAATTCTTTTATAAAATATAAGTCTTGTATGTATTTTATAACATTTATAAAATATAACATCATATGTTCACAAGACTTTACACAACTTTTATTGAGTTATTTAACCCATTAAATAACAAAATAAAATATTCTCTCAAAATAAATTATCCATATAATTTATTAGTTTGTCAAGTACAATTATTTAGAAAACCAATTTCTAAATATTCTAAGTGTTAATATTTATTTGTTTGATCATATCATAAATAAATATTGTAAGTGTTTGTCTAGCTTGTATTTGGGTATGACTCGACTTGGATCATAACGTACTAGCCACATCAATTTAATATGTGTCTTGGGCATACAGAGTCCAACAACTGTCACACCCCAACCCATGACGAAAACATCGGGGCGCGGCACTGAGCGAAACAGATTGTCCAAGAGAAATCTGTTGATGCATATTTTGTGGACACGACTCGGCTCGGTTCAACTCAGCTAAAGTCGACTTGGTTTCGACTCGAAGACACGAAGATCAAGACAAAGCTACTTGTGTCTGTACTTTGTCTGTATTGTGTCATGATACAAAACGATGTCTTGTGTTAGGTTTGTTATGTGCGTTCGATGTAAGTTTGACCAAGTCAACCATCCTCCGGTTTGACTTGGCCAAACAGTTAGCACATTGTTTGTTATTTGTCTGTGTCGAAGGATGAGACATCGAAGGATTGTTCATATCCTTCGATGTGCTCGAAAGATGAACCTTCGATTGATGGACCTCGAAAGATGCCATCCTTCGAAGTGTATATGGATCCTTCGATGGGATTCTGGTCGACAGATGATCTTTCGATCAGTCTGTCTGATCCTTCGACCAGACCTGCTGTGTCGGGTATATATACCCAAGTGTTGTGTTCATTTACAGACACACTAAAACGAGAGAGAGACAGAAGAGACAGATAGATACTCTCGAGAGATAGGGAGAGCATTCTGTCAAGAACACACACACACATTAGAGAGTTTGCAATACAGATTTGTAAACCTTGTGCTTGTAACCGGAACCTTTCATACGCATTAATACAAGTGGTGTTAATCGTTGAACCTTGTGTGTTTTGTGTTTATACTTGTCTCAACTCGGTTGCACTCTAGCTTGGATTCCGCACTTGCTAGTGTGTTAATATAACAAGGATAAGGTTTGACCTCATCTTCGGAGAGGGACCTACAAGTGGTATCAGAGCCTTGGCTCTTCTCCTTGTTAAAACCGAGTGTTTTAGAGTGTGTTTCGGACTTTTGAAGTTCATATTTTCTGGAAATTTTATCTTTAAAACTTCGAAAATCTGCATGTTTTGCTAGAAGTTCTTATAAAAACCTTGTTGTTCTTCATTTTCACATGTTAAACATTGGTTTTTAGTGAAGTTTCGACCAAAACTCGTGTTCGGCAGTTGTCGGTTTACCAGA
Source organism: Helianthus tuberosus (assembly GCA_030545235.1). Taxonomy (NCBI): domain Eukaryota; kingdom Viridiplantae; phylum Streptophyta; class Magnoliopsida; order Asterales; family Asteraceae; genus Helianthus; species Helianthus tuberosus. The sequence goes on along the minus strand of JARYGA010060221.1, from coordinate 2,268,753 downwards.
AAATTCAAATTTTCTGGGTTTGTTCTTGATATCTTCAACAAATTTTCAAGTGTTCTTCAAAGTGTTACATATTTTGATCTTGTTTTATTATTGTTGAAAGTTGTTTGTGCATTGGGAAGGGTTAATTGGTTAAAATATTCAAACCAAATCTGGTTTTGGCAGAAAGCACGTCTGAACATACCTTCTGCCGAAAGTTTTTACCAACCCGTCACCTTTCTCACCAAACTGTCAACTTTGTGTCAGTGTGTCAGTGCTCATCGAAAGATATCCTTCGGAGTCGAAAGATCATCTTTCGATCAAGGAGGTTCGACAGATACCCATCCTTCGAACATCTTTCGAAGTCAGTGAGTTATCTTTCGAGCCAAGGAATCTTTTCGAAGGATATATTGTTCGAGCTACTGTTGCATTTCGAAAGATAAGGATCCTTCGTCTAGGAGAATCTTTCGAAGTCTTTGTTCGAAATTCAACAGTGATCTTTCGAACACTGTTGATCCTTCGAACAGGTGTCTGTCTTTCGAACAAGTGTTGATCTTTCGACCCTAATCTGTTTAAGTTTAACAGTTTGTGTTTTTCAGGTCTTTCGAACAGGGATCCTTCGGCTGGTTGTTATCATTCGAAAAATTAACATAGTTTGTGAAAATTAATTTTATTTTAAATCAATTTTCACTTAATATATTAATTTTTATAAAATGGGAACAAACGGTGAGTGGTGGACTCAATTAACTTCGACTCCACAATCATCAGCTACACAACCTGAGCCAGAGTTTGACAAAAATGCATTCTTGCGAGCTATTGCCCCAACTCAAGCTGCAATGATAACTGCAAATCAATGGGCATTGGTCACAAATCAAAGCAACAGCATTCAATCTATGATGCAGAACGACAGTGAAACTGGTACAAGCACAAAACCGCCAAAGTTAAATCACATCAATGATTGGGGATGGTGGAAAGAAAGGTTGAGAACTTATGTTCAGGGGCAAGGTCAAGATCTATGGATGTGTTTCTTCACTCCATTTGACAGTGAGTTGGAAGTTGCAGGATCTAATCCACAAACTTACAGCACTCTGTCTGATGAAGATAAGAAGAAGTTTGAGTTAGAAAAGAAAGCATTCATGATTCTCACACAAGCTCTTAACAGAGACATATATCACCAGTTTGTTTACTGCACGACTACTAAAAGCTTGTGGGATATGCTCACGTTACGATGTGAAGGAAATGCTCAATCAAGAAAGATCAAGCAAGATTTACTGAAGAAAGAATTTGAAGGATTCACGTGTTTGGAAAATGAGACTTTGGCAGATTTATCTACAAGGTTTCATCACTTGTTGAGCGAGATGTTTGCTTTTAAAGTCAATGCCACTCCACAAGAAATGACAAAGAGATTTGCTGATAGCTTACCAGCAAAGTGGAGCAGTTATCTTGAAATCCTTAAAGAAAATGGTGTTTTAGACACTATCACCGTTTATGATTTAATTCAAAAATTGGAGAACAAAGATGTAGAAGAGAAACTTAAGGCAAAAAGAACACTAACTCCTCAAAGTCCAGAGATGTACTTTGGAATTGCAGGGGGCATCAGTGGAGAAAAACCAGCTTCTCAACACGCGAAGCTTCAAACAGCTTTCATCTCAAACACTGGACCATCAACAACAGATCAGTTTGATCCTTCAGCATACTTGATGTATCCAAGACCAGATGTGAAACCGACAGCTCCTCAGCAGCAACAACCGCAACAGCAAGGATTCTATGGAAGCTCTTCAAACTTTCAAGCCACTTCCAATCCAAACACAGTCAGATTAGACACTTCCAACTTTTCCAAAGTCAGTGTCGAAATAGCCAAGGAGCATATGGAGATGTTGAATACCTTGGTTAGTGCTTATTGTGGATTGATCGCAGGTCAGATTGGGAATATCAATCTAACCAATGAAGATTATCAGCAAGTGGATAGAGATGAGTTTGAAATGATGGATATTAAATGGGCTCTTGCTAGTGCCATTCGAAGAGCAAAAGAGTTTATGGAAAGAACGGGGAGAAACAACTTGGAAAGCAAGAAAGACACCAAGTATGGGTTCGACAAGCAAGCTGTAACGTGCTTTAACTGTGGTGAACGAGGTCATTTCAAAAGGGAATGCACAAGACCAGCTCAGCATGGAAACCAAAATCCCTTCAGAAATCAAGGCAACCAGCAGAACCAAAACAGGAACAATGTTCGTACGTTGATACCTGTCAACAACCAAGGCCAAGCAGGGTCGTCAAATGCCAATCGGGCACTTGTGGTTCAAATGGATGAAGGTTGTGATTGGTCGCTTCAGCTTGGAGAAGGAGGAAATGGTGGAACAGCATGTTATGCTAAAGTAACTGAGAAGGTAGTAGAACCCGTGTCTGCTGGTGAATCTTCAGAAGATGAAGATACTTCGGGTTATAGTGGGAGCATGGATGGGGAATCACTTGATGCTGGTGATTTATCAAGTGATGCTTTAGATTTGAAGGTTGATGAACTTTTGGCTGAAGCTGAAGTATTATGCAAGAGGAGATCTATTCTTTGCCAGAAATCTGCTGGAACTTCCGAGAAGCTTGCTAAGTTCTTCTCTGAAGATGGATCTTTTTCTTTCCATTCAGCCTTTACGGCTAATGTCGACAGTTCATCAGGTCAGGTAAGTGTCGATGAACCCACTGTAGTTAGCTGTGAAAATTGTGATAGTTTAAAGGTTAAATATGCTGAACAGGAAAAGCAGTTTGAAGTCACAAACAAACACAATCAAGAATTGATTGTTGATCTTTCTAAAGCAACTGAAGCTAACTTGTTTTTAACCAGAAATGAAAAGGAATTTAAAGCTACAATTGCGTCATTAAAACATGATGTTTCTGAATTACAAAAGGCTGTTTTGAGAAAACAACATGCTAACAATGATTTAATTGACACAATTGAAAAGCAAATGGTAGAGTTAGCAACAGCTAGATGTGAATGTGAGACAATTAAGCAGAAATTGGAAAGCTATTCCAATTCCCGCTATGTTTTGGATCACATTATTGATGTTCAAAAGAAAAAGGGGGATAGGAAGTGTAATGGATTCAAATCATGTCCTCCCCCAATGAATCACAATTACTCCAAATTGCCTGATGACGAGGATATGCCCCGTTTTGAACCTACTGTGCCACTCTGTCTAGATGACTTTGCAGCAGGCCTCGGGTTCACAACTGGTACATCATCCTCGGGTCAATCAGAATCTGAGAATGTGACGGATTCATCGTGTGTTAAGGAACAGAGTTCTCCCATTGTTGAGGATACTGATTCTTCGGATGATGAATCTGATTCATCGGATGATGAGTCTGTAGTGATTGTGAACCAACAGTCTAACTCGGTTACAACAGATATTCCAATCGAGAATCACATCTTGTGTTATCCACCAGTGGAACCGAGTAAGACTGAAATGTCAAAAGGAATGGAGTCCCTTGTATCTAGTTGTGAAGGGAATAACTTGTTGTACACGCTCAAAGGAGATGACAAGATCTACTCTAACAAAGATTTTCCAATTAAAAATGTAAATCAAGATTTAATTGAACAAATTTTTGAAGGATGTATTGATAAGTTTTTGGGGAACAAAAGTGGAAAAGTAACCGTCACGCAATGTGATCCAATTCCGTGTGAACAAGTTAGAAAACAATACGGAAACCAAAAACAACCAATTGAGCAAAAACAACAAGTTAACTCCGGAAAGGGTAGGGTACAGGGAAAGAAGGCTCAGAACAAGAATGTTCAAGCACCTAAGGTTCAACAGCCAAAGGTGCAAAACAAAAGAGCTCCTGTTAAGAAGCGAGAACCGAAAGTGAACTTTGTTGGATCCAAGGGTACAGATAAACTTGAAACATTTCAGGATAAATCTAACATTGATTTTGTAAAACAAGTTAGAATTTTAAAACGAAATGATCAGAATAATTACACCCAACATACAAACGGATGTGATTTAGGTCCAAGTACATCTAGATCACAAAGTTCATGGTCTGGTTCTCAGTCTGGTCATCAACATGTTTCTCCGAGGTTTGTAGAGCGGAGAATGTGTTTTGAGTGTGGCACAATTGGGCATATTGTAAGATACTGCCCATACCTGCAAAAGTTGAAGGCTCCCCAAGAAACCAATTACCAAAAACGATCTTTTTCCCCGAAACAAGACCCGCGTGTCTTGAAAGAAAGGGAAAAGAAGTTGAAACAAAAGAATCAAAAGGTAATTGAAAAGGCCTTAAAATCAGAGGTCAAAGAAGAAAAACCTGTTCAAGCAAAATCTAAAACTGTAAAACCAGTAAATGCTAAAACAATTAATACAAATACTGGTAAAGGACAAACAGCTTGGAAACAAAAACAGGTAACTCAGTCAGGGGGAGCACCGCAGGTTCTTTTTCCTAATCATCAGGAGATTGAGATCACTTTCCTTGATGATCAAGGACGACCCAAGTCCACAAAGGCTTGGGTCCCCCTTTCCATCTAATCTTTGAGTGAGTGTGTAGGATATTCCAGGAGGAACTTTCGATAGTCGTAAGATTGTTGATAGTGGAGTGTCCATGCACAAAATAGGCGACAGAAGAAATTGTTGCCTTTGATGGAGAGAAGAAAAGAAAAGGAAAAGAGAAACAGAATTGTCTGTTGAAAGAGTTTGAAAAGCTTCGACAAAAAATGCAAAGCCTTTTACAATCAAGCTTTGATCGGGTCCCCAGGGGTAGATTCAAATCAAAATGTACGCACCTGCAGCACGTCTGAAGATCAAAATCAACAAGATGAACGTGCAGTGTACATTTCGTCGTGGTGTGATTGAAGAAAATGTGTTTGTTGAACAAACCTACCGGGTGTGCGGATGCTTTGGCGTGGATTGAACAACCGCACACTACTTCTTCTGAAAGAGAAAGACAAAGACCTTCGCTGGTGAAATGTGGAAGACCAGCCGGACCCAAAGGTTTATGATCTTGTTGCTGTCAAGAGATTTCTCAGTAGCTACAAAGAATCGACTTTGAAATCCACACCGGGTGGATATCCAGTTTGGGAGAGCACTCAGATTCCTTGCAATGCACGAAGCAGTTGCAGGATACGGTTTTAAAATTCTAATCTTTCCTATACTTGTCGTTATTTAAGCTACTTTATGAATTATTATAATCTCGTACAGCACTCTTTGGCCAGACACTGTTGTCATGGTCCGCACCGCAAACCGACATGCCAACTGATTTTTTCCAGAATTCGATAAATCTTTTCAGATAAACGGCATTGAGGTAAAACATGAGTTAACCGACATCGGAAAGTCATTTTTGTAAATACCTTTGTGTTTTTAAAATTTTATCTTAGTTTGTTGATTTTAGGGGGAGTAAATCCAAAACTTGGAAAATTCAAAAACATCGAAAAATGTCAAAAGCACAAAAACATTAGAAAAACAAAAATGAGTTTCCTGGCGAGCAAAAGAGAAAATGATAGTACATCAGTGGTCTGTCTAAACCTCTTTAAACCTTAAATGAAAAAGCGATAAGCAGCTCTATATAAGATGTATCGGTAGGCTCACAATCATTTTAAAGTGTGCAGGGTGATATAAACTTAAATCGACTGAAGATTGGGTGGGAACCATTCATTGGCATATGGTCTTAGTACCGAAATTTCGTTTGAGAGATTGCCGAGGTTCTGAGATATTCGGTCTTTATGCTGCTTATCATCTGGGTATCATGGTTGTTTCTTTTACCGAAAAATAACGGGGACGCAAGTCTAGATCTTCCATGATACCATACATACGTGTACATATTGCATTCGACCTCAATAAGTGATCAACAATCACATGTCCAAACAAAATAAGTGATAAAATATCACAAATTCTTTCCGGGAGTCAAGTTCGTCTCTCTGCTGTACGAAAGTACTGACCTGTTCACGGACTTGCTCCTGTGCCCTCATGCATCGAAAATCAAGTTCCTCATCAATAAGTGATTATATCACATAGGGCTTGTTTTCAATCAAAATAAGTGAGAATCTCACATCATATACGGTCAAACAGATGATAATCGGTATACTCACCGGTAAGATGAACTCTCGTGCATACCTTGATACGGGAATGTGTCGTGATGTGGATGAACACCGGTCGGTAAGTATAAATCATACCTTAACGTATCCCCTCGCCATGATTACAAATGATAAGTTGAGTTTATGTGGACAACAATACCGATAATCGTTATAGGATGCTTATCTTAATGTTAACTAATAGAACAACAAGAGCGTTTTGACATGACCGTACACTGATATGATTCTCTTACCCCCGAAACTCGCAAAAAGAATGTCTGTAGATATTTATTTACTGTTTTCAGTTTATGTATCTTTGTATATATTTATTTACTGTTTTCCGTCTTTACATTTGAAAAATGAAAAACTTCAAAAAGATTTTAGGTGTGTTTTAATATAAACTTTATAAAATCCAAAAAGATTTTGCTTCTAGTTTATTTTTGATTGACTGATGTTGGAACTCGAGTCTATCCTACCCAAAATCCTGATCGTAAGCCGAAAAATAATTGCATCTTCATAAACTGTCGAAGTTAACAAGTTTTTGAAAGTTAAAGGATTAAGATTGAATATTTTTCTAAACTTTCAAAATATTGTCGGTTGGTGTTTGATTGAGATTTGATCTCATATGTGTCATTTGTTTATGTTAAACTATATTCCAAGCGGTTGTTCTCATTATGCGTTTAGCTTTCTTGCATGTGCAGATGCTAAAGGCGAGGAGAACATGTTCGATGACAAGCTTTGGAACGAAGACACGAAGTGGAGGCACTCAAAGGATAAAATGATCGAGTTGCCGCTGACCCTTCATCAACACCACAAGGATCTGAAGAATTGACAAGTCAAAAGATTCACGAGCATGACTCAATGGAGAGTTCAATCTAAGGGGGAGTTTATTGACACACTACCTATATGAAAAAGGGAGTTTGTTGATACACTTTCTACTTACGACACGTGAAGACTTTGAAGATCCTCCGACGTGGAAGACATCGAAGTTGAACCTCACGAGTAGCGTCCAAGGGGGAGTTTGTTGATGCATATTTTGTGGACACGACTCGGCTCGGTTCAACTCAGCTAAAGTCGACTTGGTTTCGACTCGAAGACACGAAGATCAAGACAAAGCTACTTGTGTCTGTACTTTGTCTGTATTGTGTCATGATACAAAACGATGTCTTGTGTTAGGTTTGTTATGTGCGTTCGATGTAAGTTTGACCAAGTCAACCATCCTCCGGTTTGACTTGGCCAAACAGTTAGCACATTGTTTGTTATTTGTCTGTGTCGAAGGATGAGACATCGAAGGATTGTTCATATCCTTCGATGTGCTCGAAAGATGAACCTTCGATTGATGGACCTCGAAAGATGCCATCCTTCGAAGTGTATATGGATCCTTCGATGGGATTCTGGTCGACAGATGATCTTTCGATCAGTCTGTCTGATCCTTCGACCAGACCTGCTGTGTCGGGTATATATACCCAAGTGTTGTGTTCATTTACAGACACACTAAAACGAGAGAGAGACAGAAGAGACAGATAGATACTCTCGAGAGATAGGGAGAGCATTCTGTCAAGAACACACACACACATTAGAGAGTTTGCAATACAGATTTGTAAACCTTGTGCTTGTAACCGGAACCTTTCATACGCATTAATACAAGTGGTGTTAATCGTTGAACCTTGTGTGTTTTGTGTTTATACTTGTCTCAACTCGGTTGCACTCTAGCTTGGATTCCGCACTTGCTAGTGTGTTAATATAACAAGGATAAGGTTTGACCTCATCTTCGGAGAGGGACCTACAAAATCCATAACAACTAAATTACCGGATAGTTAATATTATGTCCCATACCATAATCCATCAAGCAAATCAATTATTACAGACATAGATATCTCATAGACAAATAAATGTTCCGACAACTCAGATTTAAATTGTTTGTTTGTTTGTTTCTAGACATCATCCTACTTGATTCCACAAAAGCAAGAGCACAGCATCCTAAGCACTCAAACACCTGTCACATACGTTAAAATAGAGGTCAATACACATAGTGTAAAGGTGAGCATACAAGTTTAGTAGTAATAATAGAGTTCGAAAGCGTTTACGATAACCAACATGTAACATGTATAATGTGAAGCTATAGGTTATCGACAATGAAATATGCACAGACATGACTGCGATTTGAAGAATGCGCAACACATATCACCACTGTGACACGTGAAGAAATAACCTTAACAACCCATGTCCACGACAGGCGCTGAGTCCAAACTATAGTACTATCGTTGCTAAGGCGTCAGGCAACAATCACTGTGTTAACATAACATACAAGCATTCATCGAGTAACACGTATAACATGCAGTAACGGTCATCGTATAAAAGTGTTTGCGTTGTGTGATCGATGTGATTTGATATAAGTAACGTATGTAACACCCAAAAGTGCGTTAAGCAAAAAGGGATCGAGTATACTCACAGCGATGGTAGTTAATGGATTGAAGGGAGCGCTAGAGTGATTAGCCTGAACAGTTAACGATAGCATAAGCAAAAGGAACGGTGTGTTAAACGGTGAGAGGTGACTAAGGGACGAATGGTCATTCGTTTGGGAGGGATGATTTTGTGTATGATGGCTTTGAAGTTTTCTTTGTAGCATTTTGAAAACAGAGAAATATCTCTACCTTCCAGGTCACCCGGTCGAGTGATCCGTCAGTTCAGACATTCTCAGAGAATAAGTTCACAGCAGGATTGTCATTCGATCGGATGGTCTTCCGATCGGATGGCAATCCGCTAGAAACTGATGATCTTTGAAAATTATGAAAAATGTTAAGTGTTGAAAACAAACTGCAACCCGATCGGATTGTCGTTCGACCGGATGGCAATCCGATCGGACGGCGGTCCGTCCAATAATCTGAGTGTTTGGAATTTGCTAAGTTTCGAAAGGTTTCGCGGTTTGATCGAGACGGTATGACAACGTATTGAACAACAGGAACCCCACCATGTCCAGACCATCTGATCAGATGGGAATCACCCCAGTCCGATCAATTAACTGTTCATGACGGTTTGTTCATGTTCAACTCGAAGTCGGTTGTCTCTTCGATAGGAACCAGATCTCGGACCAAATAATATCCAGAACACATAATTCGAGTTGCGATGCGGTTGTGATACGTCGATTAGCGATAAAACATGTGATTAAACCTCGGTTTGTAATAGATACTCCACATAATACAATTAACGCAAATAACTAATAGAATTCGATTACAAGTCAAGAAGCACAGATCAGTAATTAAGCAAGGAATGAAAGATCGCAATTAGCAATCTTTTCTTCCTTTAACTTTGACTTTGACTTCAAAATGCGGGTTGTTACAGATGCATGGTAGAAACCTCCTTTCTACATTACAGACAACGTTTGAAGAGTTTGAAGATTGCTATGCAAATGCTGAACTAGAGTTTACTCAAGTGCTAATGACTTTGAATATCTGGTGATTGGATGCATCAGCTTAGGGGGAGTCTGTTGCTGACAGAAGCTATTGAAGCTAAAGCTATCCAAAGACCAAAGACTACAAAAAGATTACATGAAGAATGCAAGAAGACCGAAGACAAAGTTATCTTATGAAGCTATTGTCAAGGAAGAGTCTGTTGGTGTATGTTTGTGACAACAACTTTTAGATTTGGGTCTTTGGATATCTTGTAATTAGTAAAACGATAAACGGTTAGCAGGTTTAGCTTTGTAATAGTTCGTAAGTAGTGCTTGGGCCAAACCAAACCCACATTGGGGGAATGGTAGGCGAATTGGGATTGTCCAATTCGCAGCCTATATGCTTTAACCTAGCCCGTGTTGCAAAGTTGTGTTATATAAACAAGGCTTTGCATTAGGGTTTAGGTTAATCACCATAATCACTAGAGAATCAGTTTATAGAGAGATTGAGAGAGAATTCGTGAGAGTTATAAGGCTTCGATGAATTTGGTGATTGTTAGGGATCTTGATTGATTGTAATCACTTTGATAGATAATCAATAAAGATCAGTTTTTAGTGATTTCTGCTTCTACACCTTTCTGTGATAATCTGATCTAGAGGATTCCGCATTCTAGATTAGATAGACAATTATGTCAAGATCCATAGGATTAAGGGACCTACATACAACAACTAATGTGTTAGGTTCCCACCTTATGTGCTTATGTGTCGTGTGCTAGTTAAATGGTGGGTAAATGATTATTATTTGTGCAGTTTACGAATGATGTTACATAATGCAGGTGACGAATGATGTTTTATTACGCAGTTTTCGAGTGATATTAAATTGCGTAGTTGTCGGATGAGGTTAAGTTACAATTGAGTTTTTTTGTGGGTCATTAATTGTTATGCCCTAGATAGGGGTCAGTTTGGTTAATCGTCCTATTAATTAAGACGCATTGTGGGACATCCTTTGGTGTTTAAGTAATCTGGTCCACATCGGAAAGGAATACTGTAGGATGATTGGACTAGGATATGGGTGGAGTTTTGAGTCGTTTTGGGTGACAAGTTGGAATCTTTAAACTTTAAATGATGTTAACGGATTTTAATAAACGATGGTGGGTTTAAAACGATGGTGTTTTGGTTTTCAAATAAAGCATTTGGGATGTGTTTTAAATGCTTCAACTAAATTTTTAGAACTCATTCAGCGTAGCTGACTATTGCATGTATGTTAGATTGTTTTGCAGGTGTGTGATTCGAGTCGGTGTTGCTCATGGCTAGCAGATGGATTACTCATGATACGGTGTAATGCATTCGGTTTGTTAGAAACTAAATAACATTTTGAGTATTTATTTAATCATGTATTGTTTCAATTGAAATTTCCGCAGCATATTTTTGAGAAAAGACTTATTTTCAAACTGTACAATGTGATGTGACCCGACAGTAAGGTGTCTTGTTTGGGGCTTTACATGTTCACGTTGTTTGTTTCTTCTTATGATGCTTAGTGACTCTAACTTAGATGTATTTTAGGTTTCTATATAGTCTGTTGTTGTTTTGGCTTTATCGATTATGGTGATTAATGATTACTTTACACAAACTATTTGCATTGTTCTTTTCTTCCTATGATGCCTAGCGGTTGCTTTTGACGGTTTGTTTACGGTGTTACCTTGGTGATGTTCTATTTTGTTTAGTGTGTTTTAATGTTTGATCACATTGTTGCACGTTGGATTTTGTATTTTAGGGTTTCTTACAATGGGGTGATGTTTTGGTTGTTCTGATTGACATTGACAGTTCGTATCTAATGTCGACTTTGTGTTATGTTTTGTTGGGTTTTGTGTATTTCAAAGTGTGATGACATACTTGCACGTCTTCAATAGTAGTTGGATTTTGTGTTTTTGATGTTGGCTTGACGATGATGGTTATGATTTAGTATTCACAGGCTGTTTTGATTATCTGGTTTGTTGTATGATGTTTTGTTAAGGTGTTTTCTTTGTTGGTTGTTGGTGTGTTAATGTATAACTGGTCTATGAGAATGATTGTTCAGTTGTTCAAGACTATTTAAAATTTGCACATGGTTATATGATGGTATGCGTTTTCGAATTGTTTTTAGAAGGCTGTGTATTGAAGGGTATTCGGTCGATGAGGATGGCTTTTCAGCCGTCTAAGACTATCTATGTTCTTTCGTTGGGTTTGTGATGCTTTTCTGAGACGATGGTTAAGTCTGTAAGTTAATAAGTTTCCTGTTCTATTTCCTGGCATTTATTGTATCGTGTAGTCGTTGTTTTGGTTTTACATCATGCTTGTTTTTTGTTTGCTAGGTTTATATGTTATGGTTGCTACCGTAGCAGTTCCTATAGTTGTTGTCTTGTGTTGTATTAATGCTTTTAACTTGCTTTTTGTTAGTTTAACTTTTAATTATTATTTTTGTAGTAGATATTGAATGGCAAATCTTACGGTAACAAGTATTTCAATAGGCATTGGTAAACTGGTGCTACATAATGTAAGGCCATATAATTAAGTAGGTTTACGCTTATCTTTATCAAAGACACTTATAGTTATTGGACTTAGTTCTTCTAGTGGGTTAGATAGTATTGGGTTAATTTGTCTAGAGTGTACGGTTTGGGCTTGGCCCAGTTTGTATATAGGTCACCCTATGTGCTATAAATAGGGTGTACCTAGGTCATTTTAGAGTTGCTGTTCTTTCTTAACATTTTCGAGTAGGTTGTTAGTCGATTTTGTGCTTCATACGAGTTGTACCAGACAAGACATTGATCTTGTGTGCAATTTTATCAATCTAATCGACTTTCTTCTTGTTCTTTTTCTACACCTTCTTTGTTTTCCGCACTTAGAATTGTGTTTGTGATATCCGATTGATAGTTCCTGGACTTACAATTGATATCAGAGCCTAAGAAGTCTTTCGAAGGCTCGGTTTTCTTTGGATATTACACGAAGAACAAGGTTGAAGAAGTGACTACTGATTCGAAGAGATTGAAAAGGTTGAATTTTGTTCTGTTTCATCTTTTAATTCTCATTATTCAACTGACAATCTTTGTTTGAGTGGTTAACAGGTTCTTGTTTAGTGTTTTTGGTCGAAGGTTTTATTAGAATCATAAATTTTTGAAGATCTGTTTAAACGGATTCATAAACATCTTAAAAATTTACACGTTTGATCTGTTTTTGGGACAATTAGAATCTATTTGCAGGTTTTTCGGTGATTATTGGTGGAAGGAATTAAATTTTGATTTCAATCTCCTTTAAAATCGGGATTTTGGTTTACTAGATTAATTCTGGTTACCAAAAACAAGTTTTTTAGCAGTGTGCAGACTGGTTACCAAATCGGGATAAAGTTTGAAGTGTACGAGTTTAAGTGTGTGGACTAGTTTGCGGTTGTATGGTTGAAACTGGGTACAGTGCGACCTTATAGTTAATTTGTTAATTGGACTTTAGTGTATGAGCCCAATAAGTGGTGTACGGGCCCAATAAGTGGTGTACGACTAAGTGTGCGCTCCATCAAGCAAGTGTGAGGCCCAACAAGGATGTGTGCGGCCCAATTGTTAAGTGGTGTGCGGTCCAAGTGACTTGTGTGCGGCTTAAAGAACAGTGTGCGACAACATAACTTACTTGAACTGCTGAACCGTTGACTGTGGACTGTGCGACTATTGGACTTGTTGACTGTGCGACCTGGATTTGGACCTGTTGACCTGTGCGACTGAACTTGTACTGATAATAAAATTAAAAATTGTAAATTGTTAAACTTAAATTAATTTTTCAATTGTTACTTACAATTTGTTTTTCCAAAAATGGAACTCACTAACCAGATCTCATTGAGTAACAAGGCTGCCATGAACTAGGATCTCAATAACGTTATAGGAACAAACAACAGGATCCCCAGGCTGCTGTTAGGGGGATCATTTTCAGAATGGAAGTTTCGGTTCATTCAATATATGAAGATCAAAGACCCGAAAGCTTGGAGGTCCATTTGCAGAGGACCAACTGTGATTACTTATGTAGTAGATGAGGAAAAAGGAACCACTGATGTCAAGCCTACATCAGCTTATAGTGAAGAGGATTATGAAAAGACTGAGATTGATGACAAGGCTCTGGCTATGCTACAATCTGCGTTGGCTCCTGAGATTGATGTTGGGCTTAGGGAATCTAAGTCTGCCAAGGAGCTGTGGGATGCTCTTTTGGCCATGTATGAGGGCAATGAAGAGATGAAGGAGAGTAAAAGGGAGATTGTTGACGCAAAATTTCAACATGTTTAATCATTTCCCGGGAGAAACCCTTGAAAAACAGATTCAAAGGTTTATCTCCCTAATTAGTGAGATGAAGACGCACGATATGATGCTTCAGAATCCAGTTGTCAACAAGAAGCTATTAAATGCTCTTCCAAAAAGTTGGGATACTAATGTGACGCTAATTAAGAGAACCAAATACTTGACTCGTATGAGTGTTTCTGAACTGATCTCTCTACTCAAGTCTTATGAAATGGACGACAAACAACGGCTCTATAACCACACCTTGAGTTATAACAATGCTGTTGTTTTATCTAGCACAACTTTGGTATCACAACATGGGGCTGGGTCATTTCAGATGTTTCCTCCTAGTGTTCCCACCTACTCAAGCGGCTCTCACCTACTCTGTTTATATGCCTGCCACCCAAATTCAATCAGTGAATCCTGTTCAATCTGTGCCAACTCCTGCTGCATCTGGCACTGATTCAAGCACCTCAAATCCTCTCGTGGTCTCTAAAGAGTTTGAGCAAAATATGGCTTTCATGGCGAGAGTTATGAACTGCTATAATGCCTTTGTTACTGGGAAGCTGACTACAAATAAAATCGGGGCAGATGAGCTTTATGAAGTCCATCTAGATGACATTAAAGAGATGGACATCACCTACCAAATGGCTATTGCTATGTTTCGTGCCAAAAATTTCATCAAGGGAACTGACAGAAACAACTGGGAAACAGCAAACAAGGACCTTGGATGGAATAAGTCAAAGCTTAGATGCTTCAACTGCCATGAGCCAATACATTTTGCTCGTGAATGTCGACAACCAAAGAGAGAGAGATCAGATTCAAACGTGATTGTCACCGTTAGCTCAACCTCAAGACCTGCTGCTGTTTCTACCACTCGACCCATTACTGGTTATACCTAAAATACATCTGGCACAAACCAAAGCAATATCTTTGGATCATCCTCGGTTGCAAATCCAAACAATGCTATGGTAGTGCAAGAGGGGGGAGGATTTGACTGGTCTGCTCAGATGGCTGACATGCATATCACTAAAGATACTATGTATCAAGCTCTTATGGCTCAGATGCATGATTTCACTCCTACTCCCACCGAGGTATGTGTTGATGATATTTGTTGTACTAGTGCTTGTAAGGAAAAAGTAAGTGGTTATAAAGAACAGATTAACTCATTAATTATGCAAGTATGCAACTGCAATTATCCAAATCTGATTTATATCAGATTAAAAAGAAAATCAATGGATATAAGGATATGGTGGAAGTACAAAAGCATGATATCTGCCAGTTGCATAACGACTTGAGTCAAGAAAAGCGTAGGCATCTCCACTTTAAAGAACTTTCAAAAAAAAAAAAAAAAACTGTTGAACTTGATTCTCTAAAATCAACTTTTGAAAATACAGAGTTTGACCAACACATGTAATGTATAATAGATTTATTGCATCATTGGGAAATGAAATAACAGTTAAAATACAGTAAAAAGATTTTATTGCATCATTGGGAAATGAAATAACAGTTCGTGTTAAAGGGTTTGACCAACACATGTAATGTATAATAGCTGAAAAAATTAGGATCTAATGTGATATGTCGATAGGCTTGACGCTCAAAGTGATAAAAGATACTAAGTGATACAAACATAATGAACTATGTATCACGTGGGTAAGATACCATCGGCGTATGATTTTATAATATTAAATCTTGCGTTGATAGGTAGCCAATGTCTGAGGTTTCGGGTCTTTATGCTGATGAGTCATCTGGGGATATCATGGTTGTCCTTCTGTTGCATCCAGATTATATGCAGACCTAGGCACAACCAGGATTTCTTAAAAGAGCCAAAAAGAGGCCAAAAACCTTACAGGAAGATAAATTCAAATTGAGGGAAAACCGTGTGCTGTTAAAGCAAAATTTGTACCAAAAAGGTATTTGCCTAACCCTCGTTGGACACAACTATTGGTCACTTTGCTGTACGAAAGTACTGTCCTGTCCACCAATAGTCTGACACTGTAAAAATGAAATGATGAACTCAGTATACTCACCTGCTACGATGAATCGTTGTACTTACCTTGATCGTGAGGGTATGTCATGGTATCGGACACATGGATATTCTAGCATAATATCTCCTTAATCGTATCACAAGGCTGAAAATTGAAAATTAAGCGTTAGGTTTAAGAGGACAAACATACTGACAATCGCATAGACCAGTTTGAATAAGTTCGCACCGAAAAATGTCCCTTGGTCAGACTGAGAACGATTTTGATCCCATTGCAATTGTAATTGAATATTAGTTTCATTGTTTATTTGTGTTTCTGTTTATATTCTTATATCTAAAAAAATTAAAAAATAGAAAATTCAAAAATCCAAAAATAGAGTAGTTTATTTGTTACATTAAAAATTATTAACCGTTCTTGAAGATTTGACTAATCATCAAAAGTTGAAAGAAATTTGATGTACCAAGCGTTCATATGGTACTTTCCTCTGTTGCACATAAATGTTTACTTATGAATTTCTAAGCATGTGTAGAACTTGATTTAAATCAAGAAACAGGGATTGTTGAAGATTAAGATGTTGTTGGCTGCTGACAAAGCATGAAGCATCACAACAACAAGATGTACTTGAGTCAGAAGAACCAGATACGAGTCATCGTCTGACAATGATAATACCTTTGAAGAAGTACCCGTAAACCTGCTTGAAAGAAAAGATTGACAAAGAAAAGAGTTGCTGAGAATCCTCCTCTCGCATTCTTTTCAACGATATTTTTAAGCAAAGCTGATCATGATCAAGAAGAACAAAAGACCCAAGTTTGAGGATGAATAGATGAAGTATCTTCCCACAGAGACACGATAAAGACAAAAATTTGATAAAGACAGCATAAACCTGGGCGATATTTTAAGGCCATGTAATTGAGTAGGTTTTCGCTTATCTTTATCAAACACACTTATAGTTATTGGACTTAGTTCTTCTAGTGGGTTGGATAGTATTGGGTTGATTGGTCTAGAGTGTACGGTTTGGGCTTGGCCCAGTTTGTATTTAGGTCACCCTATGTGCTATAAATAGGGTGTACCTAGGTCATTTTAGGGTTACTGTTCTTGCTTAACATTTTCGAGTAGGTTGTTAGTCGATTTTGTGCTTCATACGAGTTGTACAAGACAAGGCATTTATCTTGTGTGCAATTTTAGCAATCTAATTGACTTTCTTCTTGTTCTTGATCTACACCTTCTTTGTTTTCCGCACTTAGAATTATGTTTGTGATATCCAATTGATAATTCGTGCACTTACACTGTAACACCCCGAAAACGGGTTTGGTAATCAGACCACGTTAATACTAAAGGACGGGTAAAATACCGTTAGTGGTAAAAATTAACCCAGTGAATATTAAGATTTAAATAAATAAACCTAATATTAAATAAAAGGTGAGCGAATTCTTTTGAGGAAATACAACTATAAAAGGCCCAAGTTAACGAGACTTAAATAATTTAGTTGTAATCTCCCCGAACCCACTAAGTTAACTAGGAATGTTTAACCTAGTTAATAAGAGGGAATATTGTTGGAACTAAGTGGGTTGTGGCCTACTTAATAATTAACCAAACACGAGGGGCCAAAGATGGATAAATTGAAAGTGGAATTATAAAAATTAAAACAAAACACTACACACACTAAGTGTGTGCGTGTTTTGGATGATCCGAAGAAGCTCCCATGGAGCTTAAACCCTAGTTTGTACAAAATGATCAAATTAAAGGTCAAATTGAAGCTTAAATTCACAATTGAACGTGAATTAATGATCACCCAAGCTAGGGGATCATAAGGTATGTAGAATTTTGATGATTCTTGAAGTTGTGATATTTGATGAACATCATAGTTTGCGAATTATGTATGAATTATAGAAGCTATGGCTGAATTAGTGATGTATACTTGCTTAGGAACAAAACCCTAAGTGAAAATTATACATATATTGCCATGATTTGAATGTTTAGATGATTTGCCATACTAGAATAAGTGGGTTTTAATCATATGATGAAATTCATGATACAATTGTGTTTAGAATCATCATACATGATAGCAATTAGAGGATACTTGAACAATTTATGTGTTTGAGTACATGATCATACTTGCCATGAAATGGGTTTTGTATGATATGATGATGTATTCATGTTAAATGATGTTTGATATCATAATGTGTTAAGAATGATTAAGGTATTTGGCTAAACTTGATGTTTAGGTAAATTTTATATATATATATGATGCAATGAATTGTTTCATATTGATAAAAACAATCCCAAATCCTTGTATGATATAATAGTCTAGCATACAATGATTGATGTTATGTTAATTCGATGACTTACGGTTACAAGAACTTGGTTAATAAAGTGGTTAAAACGGTTACATAAGAATGATGCTTACCAGATATTTGACAAAGTATTTAAACGAGTAGTTGAGCTACATC
The DNA here is from genome assembly GCA_030545235.1 of Helianthus tuberosus. NCBI lineage: Eukaryota > Viridiplantae > Streptophyta > Magnoliopsida > Asterales > Asteraceae > Helianthus > Helianthus tuberosus. The sequence continues at coordinate 2,250,619 of JARYGA010060221.1, read as the reverse complement.
GTGTAAGTTCTGACGTCAATAGACAGTTTGACTTTAAAAGTTAAACTGACCAATGATACGATCGAATGATAATTTCGACATAAATACCGTAAGATGGAATAGTCGTGATTGATAATGACTAATCTAACCATCTTACGAATTATAATGATAGTTTGACGCTTGACAAGCTAGGTGGAAGCTTGGGTAGGAAGCGGATCAAAAGAATCAAGTATGAAGGAAAAGCATAATTTGGATGCAAGGTAAGTAAAGCTTACACACTTTTATTTTGAAGAATATTCCCTTATTCCATTAAGTACGAATAAGGTAAATAAGTGTTTGGAATATGACGTTTCGACGTGTAGTCATAAGGAACGAAATAAATGAAAATAATAAGAAACCATGTTTAATGGTTAAAAAGGAAATAATATGATTATTCGGTCATACAATGACGAATTGAAAATGAGTTTGAATGGTTACCTTACAGGGTAAGCCAAAATAAATAATAAGGGTAAAACAGTAATTCGGTCATGCGTTGACGATAAACATTAGTTTTTGAAAGATATTTTATGGCATAAGCCATGCTGGGTAAACAAAAGGGATTAAGAAATAATTTATAAGTGATATGAACGTACCGTGTAAACCGGAATGAGTTATATGGATGAGATGGTAAATAAATATCATCTCGCAAAGATAAACGGTCACTTAGACCAAACGGGTCAAAATGTGAAGATATCACCATTTGACAATATCGACTAATGATTATTTGTCAAGTTATATGCTTACAGGAGTAAATATCGAATGGATATTTGCGTCGCTATTAATTAGCGGTTATTAAAGCAAGGTATTAAAACGGGTCTATACTTTGACTCGAGCCAGGTATGTGTAAGTAAAATTTTAGCAAAGATGTGCAATTTTGGTCAAATATGTTGTTGGAAGTCCTTCATCGTAAAAGAAGGGCTAAAGTTGACCAAAACACCCTTGATCGATAAACCGGGCAAAGGACCCTTACGGGTTGTTTAGAAATAAGCATTATGATCAAGTAAATCCTTAGGATAAGCATAAAAGGGAAAGATATGAAACTTTTGGGTCAGATGACTCGAAATGAGTATTTTTCGTAAAATGATAGACGGAGGGCTAGAACTCGGAATAAATAGTTTACCACATTAAATCTACCACAAATATAGTTGTGGTGGAAGACCAGTTGATACGTAAATGTGGAAATATAATGCAAGCAAACAATGAGCAAGATATAAGTTAAAAATGCATAAATTCCTTAACGTGTCAAAATAAGCATATACGTATAAATGGGTTAATGATGCATAAAAACCCATGATTAGAACCTTGTATAATAGGAACATTTAAAATATGATGTTCATGAGAATTTGGATGTAATAAACATGTTTGTTTGATAAAATCATGAACGGGTCAAAAGTTTTGTAAAAAGATATAAAGCCGAGGGCTTAAAAACCTAGAAAGTTGTTAATCTGGATGTCGGATTTTGACTCCATATGATGGAAAATTGAATTACGATCACATTGGAAGAAACGGGACGTAAAACGGATAAAAATTCAGAGAGCTGTGATCATTTTGGTGAATGTTAGTTTGGCTGGAGCAACCGAATCAAAACCTTCTGTCGAAACAAGGGCCTCGCATCACGTGACGGCCATAAGTCCTTGTGGTCGCAGCCCGCGACAGCCGTCGCGACACGCGACAGGTGTTTTAAATCCCGTTGCGGCACGCGACGGGTACTTAAACCAGCAAAAGTTGCTGTGATGTTTATTTTGTATTGCGAACTCGTTTAGACCCGTTTTAAACACCATGTAACTAACTCATTTCATGTTTTATGAAATGTAGGTATAATGTAAGGTACCGGAGGAAGATCAAGCTCAACGAAGAACCGAACACGATCAAGATTCAAGCTTCCGCATTAAATTTCATCGTTGCGTTTTAAAAAATGATATAAATATAGGGTTATTGGATTTTATTACCCCCAACTATTGCCTATTGGCCGCTACCACCCTCAACTATCACTTTGACGTCCGTCACCCCCAACTTATCACTTAGTGTATTCTGTCACCACGTCGTTAACTGATCACCAACTTTTGATCCTGTTTTTATACTGTTGGGGGTGTCATAGGGATCTTAGGAAGGTTTTAGGGATCTTTGGACACCCTGAAAAGTATAGTAACAAGCTCAAAAGTTAGTGATCAGTTAACGACGTGGTGACAGAACAAACTAAGTGTTAAGTTGGGGGTGACGAGCGTCAAAGTGATAGTTGGGGGTGGCAGCGGCTAATAGCCAATAGTTAGGGGTGATAAAATCCAATAACCCATAAATATATGATGTTGAAATGTTTTAAATTTTAAAATATTTTAACAAACTCGTATTTTCAAATGTATGTGTAATCGTAAATACACAATTATAGTCGATATTATATGTAAATAGTACAAATTAAGTAAGGGTCTTACATACACATATAGGTATGATATGTTAGATAACTTTATTTTATTTATTATGTGTGTTTAAGTTATTTGTCATGCTTGATGCTACGCATTCTTGATTAGACTTTGTACTTTAGATGGTTATAAGCTTTTTGTTTTCGTTGGACCTATATTGATGTATAACATTGTACAATTAATTTTTCTTTTATGCAATAGGTTGTTACATCTTATGCAGAAGTATGTGTCCCACCTTATTGACTGCTAACTTGAGTACGTATTTCAGATTCAAACATTTGCCGTGGATGTGTACTTCTTTTTGTTTTATTCATTACATATCTTTATTGTTTTAACATTTAATTAACTATGAATTTTGTAGGCTAAGAGGCACACATGACTCTTAGCGAACGTTTTACATATCTGGCTCATAAGGTTAGTGTTCTTTCATTGTTTTTTGTTTTTTCTTTTTTGCCTAATTAAATTGTATAGAGTTTCTTTTTTTATATTTGGTTTTAGTGTTTTCTTGTGTGGTATCTTATCAAGTGGTACATTTTCTATTTTCCAGCGCTTTTGTTATAGACGTTCGCAAACAACATTTAAAGAGCATGTAACCTAAGGCTTCTAGGCTATAGATATTGGTTTAGCTTTATGTACGTTTCTAGGTTTATCACTTTGCGTATTTAACAACACGTGTCCTTCTTGGTTGTCAAATTTCCATACTCAGTGTGTTTGTTTCTTGGTTCCTTCTTCGGTGTTTGGCTTTGTGGTTATATTGCATGTGTCCTTATCTTCTTCACTTATGGGGGTTTGAATCTCTAAAGTCAAATGCGTTAGTAACTATTGTTGTGCGTTGTTTAGGTGCCTTTTTTCTATAAGGATGGGATTCTCTCTGAGGCTAAATGCATTGGTAGAAAAGTACTAGGCATTATTCAAAATGTTTATTATTCAGAGACAAATATAGGTGGTAAAGGGTTTGCGTGTGATGGTGAAACTGTGGGTCCATTGTTAGGAACTACGCTTGACCAGTGTGTGTTGTTGGAGAATCCGTCATCAAGTACTTAGACACCACTAACCAACGACAAGGTTCACACTTACCAACTTCAATTGAAAGTTGAAGAAAGACGTTTCAGGGTTGCCTATCGAAGTTTTATGTATTTAGAAAGTTAGTTTTTTATGGCTTTTAGAAAACAACCTTTTACCCCATTTTTCAAAAAGCTAAAATACAAAGCAATTTTATGTTCAAAAAACTATTTAAAAAGTCAGGTTTAGAGGCTTTTGGAAAACAACTTTTTACCCTTTTTTTTTTCAAAGAAGCCAAAATAAAAACCACTTTTATCAGTGCCAAACACTTTTTTAACTTAATGGTCTTTTGAAAAAGCTAATAAGTCGATAAGTAATTTCCAAACACCCTCTAAACAATACCTTTGACTTAAATAATAATTTCACAACCAATTGAAGCACAAGTGAAGACCAGAAGATCGATTACAAGAGAGGATGTGGCGTGTTTCTAAGAAGAGATTAAGGAAAATGAAGGATATAAAATAAATAATAAAGAATCCCTCTTTTTAAATTTAATTACAAAAATCTCATCATGCTATTTAATTAATGAACATACCATAACTTGCAACAAAAAATTTAAATTCAAAGATACTACTTAACGATTCGTTGCTAAACTCAACCGTCAACCGAAAGATCTTGACCCCCAAGAAAACGCTCACCATGCCTCCCTAGCTTCTTCTTCGACTAACATCTTTATTGATACTACTCTCCATTTCCTCCGGCGATGGCGCCGTCGTTTCCCACTCGACTTCCCTTTGTTAATGACCGTCTCATTTCTATCTTACGATTTTCGCTATCGTGATTGCTGCAACTGTCATTGGTGGGGTAACCTCACTACTAGTCTGGTTTTTTTTTATCGTAACCGTCAATGGTTCAATTTTGGTGTGGCTCTTGATGACGGAAATGAGAGTTCAGGACATGATCTTAATGATATTGCTATTATGTGGCGGGGTGTTTCCAGATTTAGGGTTGATAATTTAATCGGGCCACTAATGATTTCAGTGGACATAATAGATTGAGGAGATCTGGGACGTTTTTAGAGGAACCCTTGAAGGTGGTAGAGAGGTTATAGTCAAAAGGGTGCAGTTAGGGGTTAGAAGCATTAGTGTGAACATTAAACACAAGAATCTCGTCGATTTTATCGATTATGCTCTTGATGAAAATGGAAGGTATATGGTGTATGAGGATGTTAAAGAATGAACAACATTGAGTGCAATTCTGTTTGGCTCGAGTGAAGGAAAACCGACTCTTACATGGAATCAGAAGTTAGTGATCGCCTTAGACGTTGCGAGGGGAATGTCTTACTTACATGGTTTATCGGGTGAAAATTATGGTCACGGCGATTTGAAGGCCTCCAACATCCTTGTTATATGTGAGGGCATGAGAGCAAAGGTAGTGGGGTATGCATTGGTGGAAAGCGCACCCGATGGCAATAGTTCAATTGAGTCACGATATTTGGCACTTGAATATGAAGGTGATTATAGACCGCAAATAGATAATACACGATATTTGTCTTACTTTTGTGCGCTTTGCGCTTTTTAAAACCAATACATCCTCTTTACTTTGTATCGCTTTCGAATTTAATTCTATCTATTTTTGTCACTACAGGGACCGGGCATGCAAATGCTCAAATGGATGTCTATGCATTTGGTGTAATTCTAGTGGAGTTGTGTATCGGGAAATGAACATAGGTTGAAGAGTTGTTCGGTGAAGGGAATAACTTTAGTAACTGGACTAGAGAGATCCCGATGATATCCCTCATAGGGACGGACGTTGCTGACCAGACATCGGATGCTGCAAGCATACAGAAAGTGATTAAGTTAGCTTATTGCTGCACCGCACATGCGCCGCCTAGAAGACCAGCAATGGAAACGCTAGTGACGTAGACACTTAGTTAAAGCCGGTAGTTGTAAAGTGGATTCCCCCGACATATGAAGAATTCCTTCGGATGAGGCCGAGTTATGTAAGGGCAACCTTGCTGAAAGGATCAAAAGGTGGAAGTAAGGTGAGGATGCTTCTTCGAGTAGTTGACTGATGAGATTCTTTTGGACATTTATGTGTGCGTTAGCTTTGTTGAATTTTCTATAAAAAAAGTTGTAACCAGTGGGAACCCACCAGTGAATACATTTTTAGTGTGTTTGGATTTATATGTTCTGTTCAATTTTCAAGTTCCTGTAACATTTTCGGGTTCGACCCACCAAAATGACCCATTTGGCCATTTAGCACCCTTATCGGGCAGTGAAGAAACACGGAATCACCTCCGGGATGATTAGAACCGCTTTCTCTGAGAGTTGGAGAATCACATCTTGTGCTTCCTCTTCAACCTAGATCTGCCATGGAAAAGATAGAAAAGTGAGGATGTAGAAATGGCCGGTAGGGGAAGAATCCCATATTTCCAACTACAAAAAATGTGTTTGCCCCATATCTCTTACCCTTATATAGGTGTAAAGATGGGGACATCTAGTACACCCTTTTTCCTGCCATGTTAGAGTGTGTCTCCCACAATGAAGCACTAGGGGTTATACCTTGTGCAATAATAATTGTACCAATTTGTACACTTTTTTCTTTTTAAAAAAAGATGTTGCACGATTTCCTTTCATGTTCGAGAATAGTGCATATTGTATTAGATAATTGAAAAAAAAAAAACAGATGCGATAAGGTGTGAAAACAATAAATCCTGAATTAGGATTTTTAAGCGAAAAAGAGGGGTTTTAAACCCTTAGAAGTATTAGAACTATCTAGGAATCTTGATGAAAAAAAATTTAATGTGCAAAAATATGGAGGATTTCGATTAAAATTCTTGTTTAAAGCTTTGGGTGAGCACATATCTAAAAGTATATAAGAAAACCCACATAACACTTAAAAGAAAACTCAGATCTGAAGTTTTTGATCGAGAACCGCTTGTAAAACTTAAAGGAAAACAAAACTCAAAGGAAAACAAATCTGAAAGATGAAGTAGAGAAGAAAACGAGTTGTGATTCTTTTTGGATCTAGATTTTGATACGGTGGGCGCCAATAAAGAAACACGAAATCACCTCTGGGATGATTGGAACCGCTTTCTCTGAGAGATGGAGAATCACATCTTGTTCTTCCTCTTCAACCTAGATCCGCTATGGAAAAGAGAGAAAAGTTGGGATGTAGAGACGGCTGGTAGGGGAAGAATCCCCTATTTCCAGCTACAAAAAGTGTGTTAGCCCCATATCTCTTGCCCTAATAATGCGGTGAAGACCTCCTTATATAGGAGATATGGGCAACCTTAACCTCAATGGGCCAGGCCTAGTTAGGGGTTGTCTCTACAAGCCCACAACCTAGTGTAGTGTAAACTACAACGCGCTAGGCTTCACGGGTTAGTACGCAATAATAATAAATATTATAATAAAAGGCAATAAGTAACAGAAATGTCCGATCATTCAGGTCAGGTCTAATACCATACCCCATCTTTGGGTTCGACCCACAAAATCACACAGATTTATATGCTCTATTCAATTTTCAGGTTCCTGTAACATTTTCGGGTTTGACCCACCAAAATGACCCATTTGGCCATTTAGCACCCTTATCGGGCAGGTTGGATAACCAGTCAAAACAGGCTGGGTGGGGTCCACGAAACACTTGTTTGTCAGAATTTATTGATTTATCTAGTATGTAAGATGTAACATTCCTATTTTTATCATATAAGAATTATAAGATTGGTTAAATTTATTAACCACTAGTAACTAGTAACTAGTTTATTTTTAATATAAATATTCAACTTAAATAGTTTTAAACACTATTTTATATAGTTGGTTGAAATATTATTCTAATTAATTGGCCTGTATATGGGTGACCTTTCTAATAAAATAAAAGTCTATAAAAACTTATATTATTAGACAGGTATATTACGGGTAAGTTGACTGTAAGAAATACGAAGTGCCTGGACAGGCCCAGGAACCGTTTAATAATTAAATTATAAAAATAACATTATATTTGAACCTACTCCGTTTTTAATGAAACTTGGTTCAAAATGTAGATAAAATTATTCTCGTTCTAATAACATATTTATTATTTTATAAAACGTTATATTTTAGAAGTTATAAACGCCAAATAAGTAAAGCAGTTGAATTAATTATAATATATAAATTAATAAAATATAATAATAATAATAATAATAATAATAATAATAATAATAATAATAATAATAATAGCCCTGCCTCGTTTTAAGTGTTTTAACTCCCGATCACCGCTACCCTTTCCGATTGATCTGAGTCCAATAACACATGTCAAGGCTCTGCCTGACTAAGTTCGTTGGGGTTCTGTCTCGTGACATAGGGACAAGGTTGAATTAGGGGAACTATACTTAAAATGAGTACAAATATATATATATTATATATTTTTAAAATAACTCAGAAGTTATACCCAAAATTTATACCAGGAGGCTTTCTAGTTGAACCCTAAAGTTACAAAGTGGGTCCATTCTCTTTTCTCACTATTTTATTCCCTTTTTCTTTGTGATATAATTATATTAAAAAATATCCCAAATTGATCCATAAGTAAAAACCCGGACCCCTGAAATCCCAATCCATATAAAAAAAATCAAGAAATTTAGAATATTGGTCTTCTCGAGGGGCGCGTAAAGGTTAAGCATACTTTACGCGGGCCGCGTCAACCTTCAGTTTGACCGGATAAGCATCCGGATCCACGTGTCGTGACACGTGTCGCGACCACCGGTGACTCAGCAACCTTCGATATGATCCACACTCCCATGCGAGCCGCGTAAAGTTTGTCCTGTGGCTCACGCGGGCCACGACAATCTAAAAAATCAGCTATAAATAGTGCAGTTCATGAGCAATTCACCTGTGAACGTAAAACTTTCAAATTCACTAATATTCTGTTCGAATTTAAACTTCACAATAGCCAAACGCTGCTACGATACCGGGTATTAACTCGATCGCTGCTACGATTCAATATCCGGTCGATTGAAACTATCCGACAGGATGTTTAAATGCTATACTTTGTCATTAATCGTGATTCCGACAGAATGTTTTAGTGCCACCCGAACTCGGGGAATACTCTGTCATTTGTTGTGAATCCGATGGATCTTTAAGTGATTGCACTTTGTCATTTGTCGTGAGGGTTTTAATCTCGTGAGTTATCGTAAATGCTCTATTAATTACTTACCGAGTTCGTGTGCACTAGGTTACAAGACTAATCAATAGGCTAAGCTCTGCCTGTATAAATCTGCAATATCAAGGCTAACCAGTAGGCTAAACTCTGCCCGTATAAATCTGCATGCTTATAATGTGAGTCATTCTCTTTTTATCAAATTACTTTCAAAATCATGTTTATTTTCAAAGTTATAATTACGGGATTAAGTCTTTGTAATCACCAAATTACAGCCGATATGTGGGGTTTTGTATACATTACTTGATAATCTTCAACATTGGGGCAGCCAATGGGTGATATGACCATAGTCACAGAAACGAGTCGAGTGACAAATACCGTGGGTAGTTGGTTGATATCTGGAAACATTGTAATCGCTCTTAATACTTTAAATTATAACAAACGTGTCATTTTAGTAAAAAGAATGATTCACCAGTATTTCCTGCTGACAAAACATTTTTAAAACGCGTTTCAGGTAATTACAGTAGATTGGAGTAAGAATTGGATACGGCACTGAAGGGCTTCAAGAAGTGGCTTATTTTATTAATTAAATCAAATTAAGAAATATTGTTTTATGTAATTGGGTTTATCCCTTATTAAAGCTACCTTTGTAAAACATGGATTTATTCCATCTATTTAATAAATAAAATCTGGTGTTTCTAAACTCTGATATTTTTCCTAACTCACGGTCCTGATGAAAATTCCGTTGCAATATTTTTCAAAATAATCACCGGTACCACTTGGCTGTTCGCGGCTCCCGATTCCGTCCAGGGTGAGTCGGGGGTCGTGACATAAAATATGTGTTTTAAATATTATAGGAGGTTTGAAGCATTAAAAAATACCCTTTTAATAATACTGATTTGGGGCAGGGCTGAATTGAACATAATACCAGGTGGATAAAAAATCTGTGTGATTTTTCCTACACAGTAATATAATAAAAAAGGGATAATTTTTATTTTTATTTTTTAAAAGGGACAATCTGTGTAGATGCAAGCCCTTGGTAATTGTTTTGGTCAAAAATTACCGAAGCAATTAAGTGATCAAATTAGTTTTGTGAGGTAGTGTGCTAGTAATACTTTATGAAAAATATGTTGGTTTGTTAGTTTGCAAAAACAGTTTCAGGATATAGTCAGAGGATATCAGACTATATCAATAATCAAACAATGAGCAAAAATGTAAAGGTTGACACGAGATGTACGAGGAAAGTCCTTGATCAATTTAGATCTCCGGCATAAAACCTCGGGAGCTGACAATCGTCGGCTGCCTTGTTCTTCTTATTGCTTGAATAACCAGGATACAATGCAGGATGATGCTTGGATCGAATCTAAGTGTTACAATGATTGTGAATTGTGAGTGTTAGAGTGTAATTACAGCTAGAAATGAGAGTGTACGAGTATGAGAGCTCGAAAAGTGTGTGTCCTATGATCCGGCACTCCTATTTATAGTTACAAGAAATAACAAACTATGCTAAAAATCCGGGATACTGAGAATATTCCCCTATTATTCCGGGATACTGAGATTACGCTCCTTTCCATGTATAAATCCTGGTCTTCAACTCACATAACCGTTATAGCATCAATCTGTTTCAATTAGCATCAATCAGCATTAATTAGCATCCGAAACTCTCGCAGAATATGCCTTTCCTTAATTATGACCGTTACAAGACCCATTCCAAATGTGTCTCCGGTAAATTAGCATGCATTAATCACCTGTAGCCAAAGTCTACAAGCAAACCGTTAGTCATGACCAAGATATTTCCGCAGGATGTTACCAATATCCTGGTTCGGTATCCTGATCACAGATAAGCAACATAAAAATCAAGATATATCGTCAGGATATGGGCCCAGAATTTCACCCATAACAATTGTCCCCAAAAATATAACTGTTGGATATCCTTATTCCAACGGATATATTTTTTAGTCATTCCAACATGTCTAGTAAGGATATCTGTTTCGAACATTCCTTGAGGAGCTTGACAGCTACCCCTAGCCTGTCCTAATGAAAAAAGGAGCCATCTGTTGCCACCAGCTCTAAGCCCTCTGCTGCTGCTGCTGCCGAAGGTTTCTCTTATGATGACCTTGGCTTCATGGAATCCATCGAGCCCATGACATCCTTCCCTAATAAGGTGAGTATATAGATCCTGTATCCCATACACATATACTGAACCTGTATCCTGGTTAGTTTGTCTTTAATGATACCTATATTTTGTAGGGTCTAAATCATCTGGTCGTCTTGCACTTAGAACAATTTTAATTTCCTACAAGTAGAATAGTTTGACAGTTGAAGGTGGAGGGATCCTGTGTTTTCAGGACGAGGCCTTCAACTGTTTTTGTAAATATGCTTTAAAAACTTAATTGTTTTCTTGGTGGATGGGTCTCCTTTTGAGATGAAACCAAGAAACTAACCTTTTAGCCTTATTTTTTGTTTTGAATATCCTGATCAAATATCATGGTCAGGATACTGATGAAATGTTCAATACTTTTGTTATCAAAATGTTAGACAAAACTTGGTTGAATATGTCTTCTTAGAAAAATTAGATCATTTAGATAAGGTTTTCAAGACTTGAAAAATAATAAATCATAACAGAAACACTTAGGCAATAATTTCCAACCTCAACCTTTGAATCCTTTGCAATGTCTCCGACATGGATGTCCCCTGTCTGTGCAGGATATTGCATCAATATCTGACACACTTGAGTATTTCTTCACTTAGTGATTAAACTTCGTAACTTTTCACCAACAGAAGAACGTGTGTAAACACAATCGTAGTTTGTCATGTCTTTAGATCTTGTCAATAAGTTTAATTTCACTGGGGATAATCCCTTAATATTATGGGGATAAACCCTTAGTATCCTGGGGATAAACCCTTGTTTTCGTGCGCTACAGGCGGGAGTGTATAAACCCCAAGACTTAGAAAGGTGAAAACCTTTAAACCTTAGAAAGTATGAAAATACCCTTTCGCGAGAGAGGGTGATCAATCCTCATATACCTTAAGGATCCAGGATATAGCCAATAATAACGAAATTATCAGCCACTGTTACATGAACTGGTCCCACTATCTTGAACTATCCCTGGATAACTTACACTCCAGGCGGGGTGTTTAAACCCAATTCGAGAGAAAGGTGAATACCTTTAAACTTTTGAAGGGATAAGGATCCCTTAAACGTGAGAGAGGGGGCCAATCCTCTAAACTTTCGATCTTGAGTATATATCCTGGAGCTATATCCCAAAGCATATTCTGCAAAAAACAACCTTAGACTAAGGTGGGTGTTAGCTTGGCTAACACCCCTCCGATGCTTAAGTCAGTATTGGGTTTCAAAGAATAAATTAAATCAAACATATTTAAAAGAGATAGAATTCATACCATCCTGAGTTAGAAATTAAATTCTAAACTCACTTGAAATAAAGCTTAAGGTGTATAGCATTCCAGGATCTTGGCAACATATCCCCCTCCATATTCTTGAGTCGGTATGCTCCTTTCCCAGATTCTGATTCAACTTCATAAGGTCCTTCCCATTTTAGGGCAAGCTTCCCATCAGCGGGATTGGTAGTATTCTGAAAAGCTTTCCTCAACACCCAATCTCCAACTTGAAATCTTCTAGTCCTTAAATTCTTGTTATATGATTTGGCTATCCTCTGCTGGTATGCCGCCATCCTTAGCTTTGCTGCATCTATTGTTTCATCAACAGTATCCAGTTCTTGACATAAGATTTCAGGATTTGATTCAGGATCCCGTAGGCTTGATCTAGCTGTCGGTATCACCATTTCTGTCGGGATCATTGCTTCTGCCCCAAATACCAAAGAAAATGGGGTTTGCCCAGTAGCATTCTTCACAGTTGTTCTATCAGCCCATAGGACAAATTGTAGTTCCTCTGCCCATTTTCCTTTTTTGGCACCTAACCTTTTCTTTAAGTTGTTGATGATTATCTTGTTAGAGGATTCTGCTTGCCCATTTGCTTAAGGATGCACTGGTGTCGACGTGATCATCTTAATTCCCCAACTTTTGCAAAAATTAGTAGTTGTTTTGCTGATGAATTGAGAGCCATTGTCACAAACTATCTCAGCTGGTACCCCAAATCTGGTCAGGATATTCCTCTTTATGAAGGATACCACTTCTTGATCCCTGACTTGAACAAAGGCCTCGGCTTCGACCCACTTGGAGAAATAATCTGTCATTGCCAGCATAAAAACCTTTCCTCCTAGAGCCTTTGGAAGTTTTCCCACTATGTCCATCCCCCATTTTATAAACGGCCAAGGGGATACGATAGGATATAATGGTTCTGCAGGCTGATGCAGGATGTTGCCGTGTCTTTGACATGCATCGCATTTCCGAGCATACTCCGCGGCATCCTTTCTCATGGTCGGCCAGTAATATCCTGTTCTCAACACCTTTAAGAACAGCGATCTGCCTCCAGTATGGTTGCCACAATCTCCTTCGTGTATATCCTGAAGTACCACCTTGGTTTCAGAATCTTCCAAGCACCTTAGGTACGGACCTGCAAGGGATTTCTTATACAAAATATTATTTATAATAGTAAAACGAGATACCTTCATCCTAAAAGCCTTAGGATTTGCATCTTTTGGGATATCTCCTTCTTGAAGATACTTCACAATTGGATTCATCCAGGATTCAGGATCCTTCTCAGGATATCCGTCACCAGGATCCTGGATACATGCTACTTGTATATCCTGAGATTTGAAATGTTCCATTGCAGGATACAAGATATGCACTATTGGTATCTGAGTTCCCTCCGGTATCCTGACAGTAGATCCTAAGTTTGCTAGAGCATCAGCTTCAGCATTCTTTTCTCTTGGTACCTGTTCAAGTGTAAAAATTTCGAAATATCCTGCTAATTTTTTTAACAATTTTAAGATATTCAGCTAACTTTTCACCTTTTACTGCATAAGATCCATTGAAATGGTTAGTAATCAACAGGGAATCAACATATACTTGTAAACATCTAATATTCATATTTTTAGCCAACTCTAATCCTGCTATCAGAGCTTCATACTCAGCTTCATTATTGGTAGCAGAAAATTCACATTTAATAGCCTGGGGTAATATGTCCCCTTGTGGAGATTTTAGTAGTATCCCTAATCCTACACCTCTTATGTTGGATGCACCATCAGTATGTAATATCCAAAATTATGAACTTTCACCTAGTTGTTGTACTTCTAGGTTGGCTTTATCGTGAATATCACTACTAAAATCAGTCACAAAGTCTGCTAGAGCCTGAGACTTTATAGCATTTCTAGGTTCATATACTAGATCAGAGGCACTTAACTTTACTGACCACTTGGCCATCCTACCTGACATCTCGGGTTTCCTAAGCACATTTTTAACAGGATAATTAGTTTTAACATGAATCCTATGTGTCTCAAAATAATGTCTAAGCTTGGTCGATGCCATAACTAGGGCTAATATCAATTTTTCTAAGTGTGAGTATCTAGTTTCAGCATCTAACAAACTTTTACTAACATAATAGACAGGATACTGCTGACCTTCATGATCCTTTACCAGAACGACACTTACTGCATTCCCTGATACTGCAAGATACAGAGATAATGGTTCACCATCCACGGGTTTCATCAACAGGGGTGCAGTTGAGAGATACTGCTTCAATTCCTGCAAGGCTGCTTCAAGCTTCTCTCCCCATTCGAATTTCTTATTCTTCTTCAGGATATCGTAGAATTCCTTGCATTTTTCCGAGGATCTTGATATAAACCTGTTTAATGCTGCTACTCGCCCTGTTAATCTTTGTACATCTTTCATGTTCGAAGGTGACTTGATATCTAGGATAGCTTTGATCTGTTCTGGGCTTGCTTCGATCCCCCTTTTAGTCACCATATATCCCAAAAACTTTCCTGTCCCCACTCCGAAGTGGCATTTGGCAGGATTCAGCTTCATATTGTACTGGTCTAGGATATCGAATGCTCCTTCAATATCCCGGAGATGATCCTCAGCTTTCTTGGACTTTATCACCATATCATCAATGTATACCTCCATGGTGTCCCCCAGTTTGTCTTTAAACATCATGTTCACCAATCTCTGGTATGTTGCACCTGCATTTTTCAAACCAAAAGGCATAGCAGTATAACATGTGACAACTCGTGTTTTAGAACCTTCTTTGTACTTTGACGTAACTTGTTTGAACTATATGTGATTACGTTATATGAGATATTAATTGAATGTTATGGTTGATATGTGTTTATATGTATCAAATGTATGTATATAAATGAACCGATCGCATAACACAACTCAATCGCACAAGCCCATTCGGGCCACACTGTTTGCACTCGAAAACACAAGGGCAGCCCAAAGTTGGGTTCGGCCCACTCCATCAACTCGCACAACACATAGGGTGTTAGTATAAATCCCACACTTTACCTAATCACACAAAGTTTACAAAACCCTACTCTCTCTTGAACTCCTCTCGAACCCGACGGCAAACATCCCCATCCCTCGAAGACTTTCTTGTTGGATTGATCTAGTTCTTCTCTCATTCGGTTAGTGTCTAGTGGTTATTGTTTTATTAATTGATAGTGTGATTGATATGTTCTCATACAAGGATTTATGAATGATATATGATTGATTTTGGTATAGAATCGGCTCACATATGTACTTGATGATATTCATATGATTCGGATTGCATGATCTAGATCTAGAACTGAATAGATATAAGCGGCTGTTATAGTTCAATAATCGAAGTGTTTGTATGATGGCTAGGATTTCATGTTGATATAAAAGTTCACTAATCTGATGATCCAGATTGAATATTTGATTATTGTCCATAACTATGATAGATTAGGGTTTATGTGAATTGGTTGTAACCACCTAGTTTTGATCGAATAAAGGGTTAGATGGAAACTGTTTGATTGTTTTGACCAAGTAAATGCAGAATAGGAAACAAGTTAGTTGATTGCATGATTTTAGGAAACTGCATAACCGGTCGTATAAGACCAGTCGCAGAAGTGCAATCACACAAGCTCTTGAATCACACAAGAGCTCAATCGCACAAGGTCCCTCTCGGTCGCACAAGATCAGGTCACACAAGACCTGATCTGATCGCACAAGGTGTGTCGCACAAGATTTGGTACATTACATATAGCACAATGTACAACTATGTTATGCATGATCGCACAAGACCTTGTGGATCGCACAAGACAGTGCCGATCGCACAAGGCTTGGGCCACACACATTCATTGAACATTTTTATGTTGTTGGGCCTTAAAGCCCAAGTCCAGTCGCACAAGATGTTTCGAATCGCACAAGTCGTCCGGATCGCACAAAATATCCGGACCGCACAAGATCAACATGTATTATTGTTTGGGCCGGGTTAAGCTATTGGGCTTATTCATAAACTGGGCCGGGTGAGTAATGGATTGCACAACATGATGTGGGTCGCACAAGGCTGTGCTGACCGCACAACATGTTGGGCCGGGGTGTTTAATTGGGTTATGTTAGTGAATTGCACAAATGGTTCGGCCCAAACTATTGAATCGCACAAGCTTGAATATGTTATATACTTGACTGTTAATGTGTTGCCATGATCAATACGTGTTCGTAACCTGTTAGCTTATGTGTAAACATACGTGCACTACTTGAACCTAGACCTGACTTGTATGGTAACCATGTTAGGACGTGGTTGACCTCTAGCAGCTCGATTGACCTTTCGTTTATCTGCCGAGCTAACCTAAGGTGAGTTCACACTTTCTACAAAGCATGGGATTCCCAGGGGTTGGGAATGGGTTAAGGAATATGGATTCCTCGTCCTTTTTGGGTAGGACGGTACGGGTTAAGGAATATAATTCCTCGTCCTCATGGACAGTTAAATTTCACTAGACCAAAACTCTATCACGAAGTCCCTCATTTTTATATCGACTTAATCGCCAGGCCAATGGCGAGCGGGTCAT
The DNA here is from genome assembly GCA_030545235.1 of Helianthus tuberosus. Taxonomy (NCBI): domain Eukaryota; kingdom Viridiplantae; phylum Streptophyta; class Magnoliopsida; order Asterales; family Asteraceae; genus Helianthus; species Helianthus tuberosus. The sequence continues at coordinate 2,234,094 of JARYGA010060221.1, read as the reverse complement.
TAGTTAGATAGCGCTATTTAGGTATGACAAGCCTCACACCGTGCCGCAGAGGACGGGCGTGAACTAATGGATCTGGGCACGTCAATGATGATAGACATTGACGCTAAGGGCACATAAACATGACTACAGTCAGCGGTCGATATGGTAACGAGTCTAGTAGTATATACATGGGGTAGCCCCCACTGCCGGAGAGCCAGATAATTAATCATGGGGTAGCCCCCACGGCTGGATTGCCAGAGTAAACGGGATTAAACAAAACACGTTTTCAACTATGGGGTAACCCCCACGGCAGGGATGCCAGTTAAAGGAAACTGTTTTTGAAACAACTTAAAACAAACACCCAACTGTGAACTCGCTCAACGTTGTTGTTGACTCGTTACTACATGCTTTGCAGGTCACTAGGTTTAGCAGGAGCTTGCATGGGGAAGAGTCGTTGTGGAGCATGGACATTGAGTGTTCATGATAAACTTAAACATTATTAACTTATGCTTTGGTTTTAGACATTATGCTTCCGCTTGCAACTTAAACTATGTTTTGCTTGGACACCAATTGTATTGTGTTGGATTTTATTATTACTTACATGCTTGTTCAATATGATTGGTGGCTTGATCCTGGTCAGTCACGCCTCTGATGCGTGTGAAGTGTTATATATATTAGGTGTATATTTTAAGCTCTTTTAACACTTATTTTTAGCCAAGTTTTAAATTTATAAAACACGATACTTTACTAACACTAAACACACATATGGGCAAGTGCACCCATCGTGAGCGTAGTATAGCGTTGGTAAGATACCGAGGTCGTCCAAGGACACAAGAGCTTTTAGTACCGGTTTATCCTCAACGTCTAATCAAAATAAAAAGTTTAGAAAAATGTTTTAAACTAAGAAAAATAAAAACTAACTAAAATGCTGAAAATAAAAATAAAAAGAAAAACAGATAGACAAGATGAATCACTTGGTTCCGACTCGTATCTAGTATAACCTTTGATTATTTCCTCACTTTTGCACATAATTAAGAGATTATCTTAGTTATTGTAGTAGGCCCCTCTTTTGAAGGTGACGTTACCCTCACCCCAGTAGTTTGAGTCAGCAAGGATACAATCCTAAAAGGGTGGATTATTGGAAGATAATGAATTAAGTTATTAATGCAATATTATGGTAGGCCCCTCTTTTGGAGGTGACGTTACCCTCGACTAAGTAGTCTGAGTCAGCAGGGATACAGTCCTAAATAGCCGGGTTATAGTATTAATAGTAGTTAACTTATGAGGGGATCAAAGAGTTTGGACCCCCGCCATCCAATACCGTGAAGTATTGAAGGAGGTCCTACTAAATTTGACCCAGGTCCATTGCAGGACCTCTAAACGCTAAACAATGGCAAGACCTTTACCAAACCGTTCCCTTAACCCCCGACCAGGTAGCCAACATACCTCCATATAGACCGTGGAGATATGAATGGTGAAAATCTTTTATTTTATATAGACAGTAAAATAATGCCAAGACACCACGGACAAACGATAAGGAAAGATCACCTTCAACATAAGTAACTAGTTATTAAAGTCATTAATACAAAACCAAATAAAAAGTGCAAAAGATTAGAAATAAAAAGTATTATACTAGACACTTTGTCTTCACCAAGTGATGTAAGAGACTTAGGCAAACATGGCCTTGATTGTCAAGAACTCTTACGATCAATCTTGGATCCCGAGACGACTCACACACTCTACGATGGACAATGGATGATGGTGGTGGATGATGGTGTTGTGATGGTGGTGGGTGGTGGATGAAGTGTGAGAGAGGTGGTGTGCCAAGGGATGAGTTGAAATGAAACCAAGCACTCCTATTTATAGGCTGAACAGAAGGCTGGGCACGCCCCCGTGTCCGCTGGACATGGCCCCGTGCCTGTCTGACACTCTCTCTCTTCATTAATTGTAATTCGCAATTACAATTAATGCGCCTGCTGTACTTTCGCCACGCCCCCGTGTTCACTGGACACGGCCCCGTGGTGGGCAATAGAAGCTTCTATAGGTTTGTCTTTTCTGCTGCTTCTTGGGCACGGCCCCGTGCTGGCTGAGCACGGGGCGTGTTCAGTCTTCTGCCTTCTCTATTTTGCTTGGGAAGATGCCGTTGAGGGGTCGGGCAGTCCACTTATGTTCCTTTTCTTGTATTTATGTTGGATTTAGCTGTCTTTTTGCTTCTTTTGTGTTTTTGAGCTCATTTAATCCTGAAAATACAAAAGGAAGACAAAAACACTCTTTTTCCAATATTAGTACTTAAAAAGGGTTAGTTTTATGCCTCATTTGATGTAATTTATATGTTGCATTTTACACACATCACCTCCAAGCGGTGATACTCCGCAGGTGGATTTTTGGGGTGTGACAGATTGGTATCAGAGCCATTGGTTATAGTGAACTTGGTTTTAATAAGGGAAAAAGTTTTTGTTAAAACCAGACTATAACCTGAACAGTGCTCAACGATCCACAACGACGCTTCGCTCCACGTGCAAGACTCGACATTCTAGGTGATATGGTTTATATTTTATTGCCTACTAGCTAGATTACATAGAACTTTGCTCATGGTATGCTTAGATAAATGTAGCAATGATAGTTTGAAAACACATGTGTGCTTACTCTCTTCTGTCACCGCACTTTCGCGAACCTCTCTCTCACTCATGTTTCCTTTGATATGAAGATCATGAGCGGATGCGTTAACATGACACAAGCCCAGTTGACGGCTCTGATTAACCAACAAGTTGCTGCGGCACCTGCAACCGCACAAGCAAAAGGTATACCCTGCAGTCTAAACTCACTCTTGGATCTCTAGGTCCTACTCTCGTGAACCAACCTTTGTGTTAAACCTTGTCCTTTCTTACTCTCACGGCAGGTCAACCTGCACAGCCTCCTGTGTGCACTTTCAAGACCTTTATGGACTGTCGACCTAGTACCTTCAGTGGTACCGAAGGGGCTGTAGGTCTCCTCCACTGGTTTGAAAAGCTCGAATCTGTTTTTGAGATGTGTGAATGCCCTGAGGCTCGCAGGGTGAAGTATGCTACTGGTACTCTCGAGGGTATAGCGCTCACGTGGTGGAACGCTCAGGTCCAAATGCTGGGGTTGGTTGCTGCTAATGCCACCCCATGGAACAATTTTAAGGAAATGATTAAGGAAGAGTATTGCAATCGTGATGACATTCACAAACTGGAGGTAGAGTTCTTCAACTTAAAGATGACGAGGTCAGAAATTGAGGCTTACACAAAAAGATCGAACGAGCTGGCAATTTTGTGTCCTACTATGGTGGATCCTCCCATCAAACGCATCGAACTATACCTTAAGGGTTTAGTGCCAGAGAGTCAAAGTCATGTGACTTCAGCTAACCTCGCCACTATCCAACAAGTTGTTCAATTGGCTCATCGTCTCACTGATCAGGCGGTGGAGCAGAACAGGTTACCAAAACGTATTAGTGCCACTACTTCTGAAACTTCCGGAGACAACAAGCGTAAGTGGGATGGAACTTCAAGCAAAGGTTCAACTTCTGTTCAGTCTCAGTCTCAGCAGAGAAGGACTGTCGACTACAAGAGCCCTAGTCAGCAATCATCTGGTAGTCAAAGTCAAGGAGGGTACAGGGGAAATCACCCCAAATTCAATCGCTGTAACCTACACCACAGCGGGACGTGCACCAGGGTAACTGTCATCGGTGCAACAAGCCAGGCCACGCTGCAAAGGATTGCAGAAGTTTACGCCCTGCGAATCAGAATCGTCATCAATAACAAGCCCCACAGAATCCACGTCAGCAGCAGCAGCAGCAACAAGGTATCAACAGAGGGTGCTTTCAGTGTGGAGCTGAAGGCCACTTCAAGAGAGACTGTCCCCAACTGAACCAGAATCAGAACAACAACAATAATAACAATCAGGGGAATGGAAACAACGGGGGTAACAACGGCAATGGTGCCAGGGGTCGTGTGTTTGTGATTGGACAAGGTGATGCAAGGAACGATCCCAACGTCGTGACGGGTAAGTTTCTACCGGATGACTTTTATGTTATTGTTTTATTTGATTCGGGTGCCGATACTAGCTACGTGTCCTTAAAAGTTAGTCAAATGCTTAAGCGTACCCCAACACTTTTGAACACCAAGCACACTGTAGAACTAGCTAATGGTAAGAGTTTAGAGGCCACACAAGTAGTCAAGGGTTGTAACCTTGTTCTTGCTAATCAGACCTTCTCTATCGACCTCATTCCTATCGTTCTGGGTAGTTTCGACGTCGTCATCGGGATGGATTGGTTATCCCAACACCAAGCAGAGATTCTTTGCAACGAGAAGATTGTCCGTATTCCTCGTTCAGGTGATGAACCTCTCATGATTCGTGGTGACAAGAGTGGTGCTGTTGTGAGCATCATCTCTTTCCTTAAGCCCAGAAGTGTTTGCGAAAGGGCCACACTGCTATTTTGGCTCTCGTTACTGACACCTCGAAGAAGGAAAAGAAGATAGAAGATATTCCTATTGTACGAGACTATCCTGAGGTATTTCATGAGGAACTACCTGGTCTTCCGCCTCATCGTCAAGTCGAGTTTCAAATCGAGCTGGCTCCTGGAGCAGCACCCATAGCTCGAGCACCTTATCGCCTAGCTCCATCAGAATTGGAAGAACTGTTCACGCAACTACAAGAGCTTTTGAACAAGGGTTTTATTCGTCCTAGCTCTTCGCCCTGGGAGCTCCAGTTGTAACACCTCGAAAATTCACGTCCTATAATGTATTGACACGTGCCATAAGCTTGAACATGTAAAAGATTACTTCAGAAGGACTAAAGTTGACAAACAAAGAAAGTATGTGAATAAAAGGATCCAAAGTGTCAACATGCCCAACTTGTGCCTCTGAGTGACCTTACACGACGTTCGTATTCATTAACGAGTAAATTTACGAACATAGAAAGTCGTTTGTACATAAAATAAGGATCTGGTGAACCACAAGGGTTGAAAGTGTCAACAATGGATAGTTATATCCTTAAATAACCCCACATGATGTTTACACCCTTAAACGAATAAGTCATGGATCATACGAAGCCAATTGTGAAAGAAAGTGAGAGATTTCAAACTACAAGGGTTAAATATGTCAACATGTTTAAGTTACACCTCTGAGTGACATTTTTAGCGAACCCGGAGCTTTGTAACGATTAATTATGCTCATGAGAATATGTGGTAGAAATTTCACAAAGTTTCGTTAACGTATGAGAAAGTTATGATGATATTCGTATGCGAAGGGTTAAAAGCGTCAACGTTGAAATTTAAGGTCTTACTGGTGATCACAAAGTTAACCGAGGACTTAACGGTGTTTGGTTATGCCTTGGAGCCCTTAAAAGTAAAGATAGAGGGTTGAAAATGCAAGAAATAAAGTGAAAACCATGTTTAGAAGGTCCAGGGGGTGAAATGCAAATAATGGAAACTTGTTTGGCTGGTCATCAACATGCTCGCGTAGCGCGAGCATCTCCCCTTTTGCCGTCACGCTACGCGACTGCCTTGTCTGATCAGAATTATGCACAGGTGCCAGTTTCAGGTCTTTAACCGACTTAGATGCCTGGTTTTTGATACTTGGAGCTTGTTTGATGGTTTTAAAGAGTCTAGGGACACTTGGTATGATCCCCTAACATCTCTAGGCTTGTGTGTAATGATCTAAAAGCATTTAGAAACCTATATAAGGGCCATGATCTTGGGTTCTTCTTTGCTCATTTACTTGTCAACTCCACAACTCACTTCTTGGAGGTTCCTGGAGCTCAAGACTCATCTATAGTGATCATTAGTCGTGATTAGGACTATTGTAAGTATGCTTAACTTCCTTTAATTCAGTTTAGCTTAGTTTATTAGTGTAAAGTCAAACCGTTGTAATTAAGATTTGACTTCGTCATTTATCTTAGTCCCTTCAGTCAAAATCCAAATTGAAAGTACCTATGAGTGGGTAATTATGTGGGCATTAAACCCTTAAAAGGTCACCTCTGATTCCCACTCTATCTAGGTCAATTGTCAAGTCAAACTTGATATTAAAAAGTCAACAGGAAGCTTAATTTTAAATTAATGCATAATTAGCAATGTAAAGGCTATGCGACCTGTTTTGTCATTAATATAACTTGGTAATTAATATAAGAACATGTCTAAACATGTTCAACTCGACAATTTTCAGTTTAGGCTCGGTTCGGGACCGAAAGTCGCATAGTTTGACTCATGCTTTGACTTTCAGTTCTGACCCGTTTAAGCATGTTTTAGAAATGCCTTAGAGCCTTATTTAGAACCAAGTTACCTATAAGTATAACCCTCTGTGATTATACAACTTGGTTCATTAGTTATCCGATTCATATGCATGATTCCGTTAAATGCTTAAATGTTGACTATTATGCCCTTTTGACCTTAAAATGTGATTTTTGAAAAAGTAAAAGAGTAGAAACCTTAGTTACTGATTTATAAACTTGCACCTAAATTTTGACATCTGTTCGAGGTCTAGATTAAGAGTTATGCTCATTAGCGTAAATTGAAAGCTTTATGTTAATTAAACGGGCGTAATTAGCATATAGCCTACCTAAACCCAATTTTTGATATCAAACTTTTTACCTACTGATATAAAATAATATTTTAGGATTTTTGGAGATTTTTATTTATTTTTAGGCTGAGCATAACTTAGAGTTCTAAGCTTATTTCGTTAATTGCCGGTTTTGCCCTTTTGGGCTATAAAATGAGTTTTATAAATCCTTTTGACCCCAAACCTTTTTCTACTGATCTAATATGATAAATAAAGTATTTTGAGACTTCTGGAATTATAAAAATATCATTTTTCCCTTGAAAACCCGGAAATGGCTCCAAATCGCCTTTTTAGGCATTTTTAACGCATAGTATGTATTAATATTATTTTAAACACATAAGGTTTGATACCTACTGATATTTTAAGTAAATTATTATATTTTTACAGTAAGCTAAAGTTTTAAACTCAGGTTTCCAGATTTGACCTTTTAATCCTATGTGAAGTTACCAAAATACCCTTAAGACGCATAGTTTGGTTATAAAGGATAGATTCCACATATATATGATACTCTACTGATATAACTTAGTAAATTTAGTATATTTACTATATAAATCAGACCTGTAACTCAGATTACAAATTAAACTCTTTTATAACCTTTTAAATGACCAAAATACCCCTACGGGGCGTAAATTGTGTTTAAATCCGTTTTGGGCATAATAGAAGATATCCTACTGATATCACAACATATTAAAGGCATATTAACTTAGGAAACCTGTATATGACTCTTTTGGTTACTCGTTACGCACTTGTCGCGTTCGGATCGGCTTATGTGACTAGTTCGCATATATTAGCCGAAACGGGTCAAACCATATCATTTTTGTCTCAAAATCCAGAACGTGTTTAAGTTACCCATATTAAACAAGCATACAAGCTTGTCGGGTCAAAACCACATTCTAAACCGGTCTTGCTTTATCATGCGTCTGACCGTATCTTCCTTTTGAAAACTAACCGGTCTAAGTCAAGACTTAATTAAAGACCCGTTAGGATTCTAATAGGTTATTAAAAACCTTCGTTCCAGATTTAGGAGCCCAGTAAAAGCTATCTGTACTTGCTGATTTGATATACGGCTGGGATTGAATTTATATTTAGCTCAGGTAAATACTTTTAACTTATTTTCCCTATACGGGCTTGGGGTACGGTATATAAAATACCGCTTGGTCCGACATTGAATCTTTAATCGAATAGAGGTTAAATCATTGATATGCTATGTTTTGAATGTGTTTTGTTTGCTTAAAGCCTTTGGGGGGTTAATGACCATGTCCCAGATATCCTTGGCATCATCTTACGAGATGAGCACGGGGTGTAGGCGTACACCTTTCAGTGCATAACTCAATAATGTGGTGTGTCTATTAATCTTTAACCCGGTCTACGGATCGGGCTACTGAACGCATAAGTAACATGTAATTCCCTTACAAGATTATATTCACATAATTATCCCAAGTTATAAAATGTTTTGTGCCACGTGCATACAAATCAATTTTCAACCCTTTTCAAAATGAGTCAGTTAAATTGTATTTACCAGTGTAAACTGACGTATTTTCCAAAAGGTTAAGTGCAGGTACTACTCGTACTAGGCTACCTGTCTTCTAGCGTCCTCAATAAGTCTCGCAAGCTTGGATGTCAAATAAACTGTTGAACAATATCTTATTTTATTTTGATCCGCCTGTGGATCCGTTTCAACTATTCGTGATACTTAATATTACATTTTATTTAAAGTTGAAATGAATCTATCTTTGCTTCCGCTGTGCATTTATATATTGTGTTGTTTGTCTATGATGATATCAACTACGTCACTATACTCCCCACCGGGCCCACCGGTGACACGTGGAAAATAGGGGTGTGACAGGTTGGTATCAGAGCCAACATTGAGTGAATCAAACACTAGCTTTTTGTGTTTAATCTCAATGACACGATAGCACATTCTTTGACCTTCCGAGTCTAGACTTAACATAGGAATACTCTCGTCCCTATTCGAAGAATTTTTGCTTTAAATTCTATATTCTAAAACGTCGCTAAGAAAAGAAGCCGTAGTGGAATTTCTCCCCAATTGGAGCCTAGGGAAGGCCGAGCTTCGTGCTGCGACTAGGATGAAACGGACATCCAGGGAGAAAACATTCAGAAATAAAGAAGAAAACTCCTTCTGCTAAAGATCGTTTCTTTAATAGTCCTTATAAGGGCATACTTATCCTTCAGTCCCTTCATGGATAACATCATTTCATTCAAGTCCCGCTTAGGGCAATTCTATACCTCTTTTAAAACCATTGGGATGTTTTATCTAAATTTCATTTATATCATTATATATGAATATAATATATGAAATAAATTAAAATAACATTTCTGTTATAAGATCTACCATTATAATAAAATGGCAAAATCTAAAAAGGACAAGACCTAGCCTCGTGTCATTATTGAGACCCGGCCAAGATGGCAGTTCCTCAATTTAGGTTCAGATCCTTATTAACATCCCGAGTTAGGATTGTTCTGCGTAAATTATTAAAAAGGAATCTTAAAGGTAAACCTAGCCTATATGACGAGGCCAAGATGGTAGGACCTATTCAAGAGATTCACATCCTTGTTAACATCTGCAACATATTCACTTTTCTGGCAGACGTGGTTCGATAAAGTCACATAAATCATCCTTATACTGGATTCTCCCGAAATCCTTTCTTATTTTGTGATTTAAACATCCATTAGAGATATAATGCCTACGGGCTATAATTAACGTCCTCTGAGGCTAAAGACAGTAGTAGCCTACAACTCCCTGTCAAGAAAAGGCGTGAACACGTTCAAGCCTAAATACCTTGATTCTACAAAATCATGGTTTATAATTTAAAGTTGCCCTTGTGACTTGACTTTTTGTGCTATAGTTATATTTTAATTAAATTCAGGATAATTATAATAAAAAAAATCCTGAATGAAGATAATATCATTCCTTTCCTGCCAGTATAAATATTAAAAGAGAATCTTAAAAGGTTTGACCTAGCTTGAATGTCATTGAAGACCTAGCTAAGATGGTAAAACCTGTTTAAAAAGAGATTCTGATCCTTGTTAACATCTGAAAACATGTTAACACTCCTGACAACCGTGATGCGATAAAATCACACTTGTCATCTTTACATTAGGATTTTCCAAATTTAGCCTAAATAATCAATAGGAATCATGGCTAATAAACGTCGAACATGATGTACACATCTAAACATCCATCTGGGATGTATACCTACGGGCAAAGATGTATACATGAAAAAGATAGTTTTATTTCATAACTTCTTGTCAAGGCAATGAATTATGAAATTTTCCGATCCAAAGGAATCATTAATTATGGTTTAAATTTTTCCTAGTGACAAGGCCCCTGTGCCATCAAAAGTCCTGGGGAACAAGCCCTATGTGCTATATAAAATGTCAATACGACATTGACAGTCGTGACTTATGTCCCCTGTCTAATAAATATGAAGGATCATATCCCATTTAAACGCCAATGATGGGTTATTTAAAAACCTAGGCAAAACATAATCAAATAAATTAAATACTATCTATTGGTCTATATGGTTGATTTGCACCATGGCTATTCAAACATCAAATTCGACAATTAGCTATATAATTAAACCAATTTATTACTACTTGGTTTGTAGCCTTCAAAACTTCACCATGGCTGACTCCTCTGAAGCTCACAATCATCCAGTTAATCAGAATGATGATGCAAGACTGAACTTAACAGGCACCGAATTACAGGCTATGATAAATGCAGCCGTAAACAACAATGTGGACCGTGCGTTGAAGGATCATAAGCGAAAGTGCGATAATACCCCAAATAAAGGTTACAAAAAGAGTAAGACCGGTTCAAGCTATAACCAGTCCAAGCCAAAGGAGGCAAGACCCGAATGTAAAACCTGCGGGAAGAAGCACTTCGAAAAATGTTTCTATGATCAAACCAGGGGATGTGTCATCTGTAAAAAGGTGGATCATAAGACCCGTGAATGCAAGGACTTGAAGGTCAACCAGCAGTCAGGTGAAAGGACTAGATGCAAAACCTGTAGGAAATACCACCTTGGGAAATGTAGATATGAATCTCAGCCTCTACCCTGTGGAATCTGCAAGTCCAAGGAGCATAAGACCTTGGATTGCAAGAGATTGGGAGACGCAACCTGCTACGGTTGCCATGAAAAAGGGCACATCAAGACAAATTGCCCAAATAAAACCAAGAAGCCTGAGGAGTCTAAGAAGATCGAAGATGGAAGCTCTCAAGTGGATACTCAAGAGGCTATTCAGGATGAAAATGTCACAACAGGTACTTTCTTTATTAATAATGCTCATGCTAGAGTATTATTTTATTCAGGTTCAGATAAGTCTTTCATAAGACAATAGATTTTTGTAAATTATTAAATCTGCCTGTTAAGACTCTAAGCGTTAAGAATAAAGTAGAATTTGGCCGATAGTACCTCAGAGACTGTTTCAGCAATATTAGATGGATGTTTAATGTCCATTAGAACTTTTTCCTTTCCGTTGTCCTTGTTTCCGTTAAAATAAAGGAATTCGATATAGTGAAAAGAATGAATTGGTCGTCTTGTAACCAAGTCCATGTTATGTGTGATAAGAAGCAAGTAGTTATCAAGACTCCTTATGGGGAGCCTTTGACAATTCAAGGAGGCACTGGGTATGGATTGCCTAGCACTTGCTGAATTTGGTATTTAATACCAAAGCTCCGAGTATGGAAAACTCAGAAGAGATAAACAACAGTCGCGATGTTAGAGATGCGACAAATGTTAACGGTGCATCAAATATGAACCTCGATGTTAATGGAGTTAATCTCCAAAATTGTAATTAACACAGCTATTGGAAAGGCTATGAGAAAAGTTATGAAAAGGTTCAAGAAGTTGAATGTTGTTTGCTTAAAAACACATGTCACTACTCATGAGGAGAGCTATATTTATACTTCAAATGCGAAGAATAATCTAGCAAAATCATATATGGCAAGGAGCCCATTCCTTTTAGGATGTACTTAAAAGTACTTCGTCTCTTGGAAGTCAAGAGACTTCGATAGTAAAAAGGGGCCATCGATTGCAGGAAACCGTGGGATGAAGTAGAAACCATTAGGTGTATCAGCAATTATGCTAGAAAGGACACGGTGAGGTATACATCACTGTCATTCGATGGCGATACCCTTAATTAGTGGGGACATTAATGAAGTCCACAAGAAAGATCCTCTTATACATTATGGGATGGTCCAAGTTTTAAGGACCTTATTAGAAAACCTATTATCCGCGTCACGAAATGGGGAAAGATGGAGTAATAATTTTCCGACTCCCCCATAAGAATTATAAACTATCGGCAGTGTGCTGCAAACCTTGGTTCATCGATGGAAATAGTGCCCTTATTCGGTTAACCTAGAATTTAAGCATAATGCACTATATATATATATATATATATATTATGATTTAGCATCGGCAATAAGATGGCACATTAAGGTTTCAAAGCCTGCTTATTATGAATCCATTATGGATCCACCTCAGCTACTCACGTTTTATAGATTAAGAAATAACCAGTCAAGGCCGAGACTGCCCTACAATTTGTCAAAGATCTTATAGCTAAGTTTAAAAATATTAAGAATGGGGGCGCTTAACCCTCCTAATGTGTGATTAGAGGCAGTTCACATTAATAATGACACTAAGTAAATCCCTTATTAAGATTTATTTGCTAAGAATTACATATAGGTTCAGGTGCTGCTAAGTCTCTCATAAGATCTTAAGCTTAGCAAACTTTTAGAAATTTTCTCGTGAGAACCCTAGATAATAAGTGTAAGGTAAAAAATTTCAGACGAAATCGTAAGAACCAAATCCCAAGTATGACAAACTCGGATAAGACAACAGTCAATCGCGCCATTGATGATGCGACGCATGCTAGTGATACTACAATAGTAAACCTTAGAAAGTCCACGGATGTTCTTCAAACTATGATAAGACGCAGCTGTTGGAAAAGCTGTGAAGGAAATCGTGAAAAAGATCAAAGAGCCGAAGGCTACTTACTCCAAATCCTTCATAAACTATAAGTATAGCAAACTTTTAAAATCCTTCCTAAGAACCATAGTTATTAAGTGAAGGCGAAAATCATAGGAACCATTTCTTCTGTTCCTGTCAGAAATCTTCAGTCATAAAATTCTAATACACCCTCTCTCCAGATGAAGTACGTCAGAATATGTAGTTGATATCTCTTGATCTCTATCGATTAAGAATACCAGATGGTATGACAAAAAGCGCCATATGAGGGCTGGTGTACCTTAATACGTTCCATAGATTGCTTCCATGCCTGATCAGTATGGAGGTTTAATGCATGGAACCGCAAAGATATTCCAATAATCCTATGGCACTAAAGTCAACCAACGGTATTCAAAGAAGATATCCAGAATGGAATTGTCCAAGTAAGTGTATCTGATTAAGAAATCTGTGGACTCGTAACATAAATGTGCCACTTATCTGACTCAAGCACAGATAAATAAACTGGAGCATGAGATATGGAAATCTCTGTAACCTCCTTGTACCTTAATTATCTTCTCCTAAGATTACCCTGTTTACCCCTGAGAGGCAGGTAGAGTTAAGATTTATATCCCATTTAGGGCCGCATTATTATGAAATCCCCAAGACAGCTAGTACCCTTATTGGAAGAATCGAAAACCCTGGTTAAGTAAGTTTTAAGATATAGATTCATATAGCCTAACTCAATATCCTGAAAATTTGATGTAGATAATTAAGAAAGACGGTCCATCTTGCGTATGCATTGATTACCGCAACCCTAATTAGGCAACTATTAAGAATCGCCATCAGCTGCCCAGGATCGTCGATTTGTTCGACTAACTGTAAGGATTAGCTACTCCTTAAGATTAGTTTTGGTTGGAATAACCATCTCACCTTAAGATAAGCTTTTCTATAATAGTTGTTATATAAGTATCAAGGTGGCTCTTTTGGAGACCTTGTATAGATGAAATATCAAAACATCCATTGGATGGACGAGACTTTGGGAAGTCCACTTATCAGGATCTGAAAGTTGCATTGGAAACAACGAATAAGATCATACGAATCCCTAGTCATCTGTAAGATGCCAATATTCGGCAGAAAATCAAGAATTAATAAAAGTAGCAACCCTCCTAAGTTCTTGTTAAGGGATAAGGTTCAACAAAAGATATCACTCTGGAAGGGTGTGCAAATTTGTTAATTATCAGACTAGTTAAGCTCTGAATATATAAAATCATTCGAAGGAATCGAATGTATCAAGATTAGATAGCTTAAAGCTAAAAACTTTTTTTTTAGGAATTGGATGGAGCTCGCAATACATTTCACACTAATGATTTAAGGATGTGTATCACCAATAAGTCGAGAATCATTATCACATAATGATATGCAGATTTATGATATAATGAGCAACCTATATCAATTGAGGATCGACAGGTGAAGAAGCTCTAAAAGGATACATGTACCCATTATAAAGGTCAACTTGGGAGCTTGGAAAAGCTCCAGATATGCTATTAAGGTTAAGTCCATTATGTAACAAAAAGTACTTCCATAATTTTAGCAAATCTCGAGGTCGAGATTTATTTTAAGGGGGTGAGGATGTAACACCTCGAAAATTCACGTCCTATAATGTATTGACACGTGCCATAAGCTTGAACATGTAAAAGATTACTTCAGAAGGACTAAAGTTGACAAACAAAGAAAGTATGTGAATAAAAGGATCCAAAGTGTCAACATGCCCAACTTGTGCCTCAGAGTGACCTTACATGACGTTCGTATTCATTAACGAGTAAATTTACGAACATAGAAAGTCGTTTGTACATAAAATAAGGATCTGGTGAACCACAAGGGTTGAAAGTGTCAACAATGGATAGTTATATCCTTAAATAACCCCACATGATGTTTACACCCTTAAACGAATAAGTCATGGATCATACGAAGCCAATTGTGAAAGAAAGTGAGAGATTTCAAACTACAAGGGTTAAATATGTCAACATGTTTAAGTTACACCTCTGAGTGACATTTTTAGCGAACCCGAAGCTTTGTAACGATTAATTATGCTCATGAGAATATGTGGTAGAAATTTCACAAAGTTTCGTTAACGTATAAGAAAGTTATGATGATATTCGTATGCGAAGGGTTAAAAGCATCAACGTTGAAATTTAAGGTCTTACGGGTGATCACAAAGTTAACCGAGGACTTAACGGTGTTTGGTTATGCCTTGGAGCCCTTAAAAGTAAAGATAGAGGGTTGAAAATGCAAGAAATAAAGTGAAAACCATGTTTAGAAGGTCCAGGGGGTGAAATGCAAATAACGGAAACTTGTTTGGCTGGTCATCAACATGCTCGCGTAGCGCGAGCATCTCCCCTTTTGCCGTCGCGCTACGCGACTGCCTTGTCTGATCAGAATTACGCACAGGTTCCAGTTTCAGGTCTTTAACCGACTTAGATGCCTGGTTTTTGATACTTGGAGCTTGTTTGATGGTTTTAAAGAGTCTAGGGACACTTGGAATGATCCCCTAACATCTCTAGGCTTGTGTGTAATGATCTAAAAGCATTTAGAAACCTATATAAGGGCCATGATCTTGGGTTCTTCTTTGCTCATTTACTTGTCAACTCCACAACTCACTTCTTGGAGGTTCCTGGAGCTCAAGACTCATCTATAGTGACCATTAGTCGTGATTAGGACTATTGTAAGTATGCTTAACTTCCTTTAATTCAGTTTAGCTTAGTTTATTAGTGTAAAGTCAAACCGTCGTAATTAAGATTTGACTTCGTCATTAATCTTAGTCCCTTCAGTCAAAATCCAAATTGAAAGTACCTATGAGTGGGTAATTATGTGGGCATTAAACCCTTAAAAGGTCACCCTCTGATTCCCACTCTATCTAGGTCAATTGTCAAGTTAAACTTCATATTAAAAAGTCAACAGGAAGCTTAATTTTAAATTAATGCATAATTAGCAATGTAAAGGCTATGCGACCTGTTTTGTCATTAATATAACTTGGTAATTAATATAAGAACATGTCTAAACATGTTCAACTCGATAATTTTCAGTTTAGGCTCGGTTCGGGTCCGAAAGTTGCATAGTTTGACTCATGCTTTGACTTTCAGTTCTGACCCGTTTAAGCATGTTTTAGAAATGCCTTAGAGCCTTATTTAGAACCAAGTTACCTATAAGTATAACCCTCTGTGATTATACAACTTGGTTCATTAGTTATCCGATTCATATGCATGATTCCGTTAAATGCTTAAATGTTGACTATTATGCCCTTTTGACTTTAAAATGTGATTTTTGAAAAAGTAAAAGAGTAGAAACCTTAGTTACTGATTTATAAACTTGCACCTAAATTTTGACATCAGTTCGAGGTCTAGATTAAGAGTTATGCTCATTAGCGTAAATTGAAAGCTTTATGTTAATTAAACGGGCGTAATTAGCATATAGCCTACCTAAACCCAATTTTTGATATCAAACTTTTTACCTACTAATATAAAATAATATTTTAGGATTTTTGGAGATTTTTATTTATTTTTAGGCTGAGCATAACTTAGAGTTCTAAGCTTATTTCGGTAATTGCCGGTTTTGCCCTTTTGGGCTATAAAATGAGTTTTATAAATCCTTTTGACCCCAAACCTTTTTCTACTGATCTAATATGATAAATAAAGTATTTTGAGCCTTCTGGAATTATAAAAATATAAGTTTTCCCTTGAAAACCCGGAAATGGCTCCAAATCGCCTTTTTAGGCATTTTTAACGCATAGTATGTATTAAAATTATTTTAAACACATAAGGTTTGATACCTACTGATATTTTAAGTAAATTATTATATTTTTACAGTAAGCTAAATTTTTAAACTCAGGTTTCCAGATTTGACCTTTTAAGCCTATGTGAAGTTACCAAAATACCCTTAAGACGCATAGTTTGGTTATAAAGGATAGATTCCACATATATATGATACTCTACTGATATAACTTAGTAAATTTAGTATATTTACTAGATAAATCAGACCTGTAACTCAGATTACAAATTAAACTCTTTTATAACCTTTTAAATGACCAAAATACCCCTACGGGGCGTAAATTGTGTTTAAATCCGTTTTGGGCATAATAGAAGATATCCTACTGATATCACAACATATTAAAGGCATATTAACTTAGGAAACCTATATATGACTCTTTTGGTTACTCGTTACGCACTTGTCGCGTTCGGATCGGCTTATGTAACTAGTTCGCATATATTAGCCGAAACGGGTCAAACCATATCATTTTTGTCTCAAAATCCAGAACGTGTTTAAGTTACCCATATTAAACAAGCATACAAGCTTGTCGGGTCAAAACCACATTCTAAACCGGTCTTGCTTTATCATGCGTCTGACCGTATCTTCCTTTTGAAAACTAACCGGTCTAAGTCAAGACTTAATTAAAGACCCGTTAGGATTCTAATAGGTTATTAAAAACCTTCGTTCCAGATTTAGGAGCCCAGTAAAAGCTATCTGTACTTGCTGATTTGATATACGGCTGGGATTGAATTTATATTTAGCTCAAGTAAATACTTTTAACTTATTTTCCCTATACGGGCTTGGGGTACGGTATATAAAATACCGCTTGGTCCGACATTGAATCTTTAATCGAATAGAGGTTAAATCATTGATATGCTATGTTTTGAATGTGTTTTGTTTGCTTAAAGCCTTTGGGGGGTTAATGACCATGTCCCGGATATCCTTGGCATCATCTTACGAGATGAGCACGGGGTGTAGGCGTACACCTTTCAGTGCATAACTCAATAATGTGGTGTGTCTATTAATCTTTAACCCGGTCTACGGATCGGGCTACTGAACGCATAAGTAACATGTAATTCCCTTACAAGATTATATTCACATAATTATCCCAAGTTATAAAATGTTTTGTGCCACGTGCATACAAATCAATTTTCAACCCTTTTCAAAATGAGTCAGTTAAATTGTATTTACCAGTGTAAACTGATGTATTTTCCAAAAGGTTAAGTGCAGGTACTACTCGTACTAGGCTGGCTGTCTTCTAGCGTCCTCAATAAGTCTCGCAAGCTTGGATGTCAAATAAACTGTTGAACAATATCTTATTTTATTTTGATCCGCCTGTGGATCCGTTTCAACTATTCGTGATACTTAATATTACATTTTATTTAAAGTTGAAATGAATCTATCTTTGCTTCCGCTGTGCATTTATATATTGTGTTGTTTGTCTATGATGATATCAACTACGTCACTATACTCCCCACCGGGCCCACCGGTGACACGTGGAAAATAGGGGTGTGACACCAGTGCTATTTGTGAAGAAGAAAGACGGTACTTTCAGAATCTGTATAGACTACCACGAGCTCAACAAGGTGACGGTGAAGAACCGCTATCCTCTTCCACGCATCGACGACCTATTCGACCAGCTGCAAGGGTCGAGCTTTTACTCGAAAATTGATATGAGATCGGGATATCACCAGCTGAGATACCGAGAAGAGGACGTCTCCAAAACAGCCTTTAGAACTCGTTATGGACACTACGAGTTTTTGGTTATGCCTTTTGGGCTGACAAACGCACCGGCGGTCTTCATGGATCTTATGAATAGAGTGTGCAAGCCTTACCTAGATAAGTTCGTTATAGTTTTCATCGACGACATCCTGATCTATTCTAAAAGTCAGGAAGAACACGAGCAGCATCTATGACGTATTTTGGAACTCCTTCGAACAGAACAGCTTTATGCCAAGTTCTCGAAATGCGACTTCTGGCTTCATGAAGTCCATTTCCTAGGCCACGTGGTAAACAAGGATTGGATTCATGTTGATCCATCCAAGGTAGACTCGATCAAGAACTGGCCTGCACCTAGATCACCAACCGAAATTCGCCAATTCTTGGGTTTGGCGGGCTATTACAGAAGGTTTATCAAGGACTTCTCCAAGATTGCGCAACCTCTCACCTCACTAACTCAGAAAGGTGTCACTTATCATTGGGGTGATGCACAAGAAACTGCGTTTCAACACTTAAAGGATAGACTTTGTAGCGCCCCTATCCTCTCATTGCCAGAAGGCACAGACGATTTTGTGGTTTATTGCGACGCATCCATTCAGGGACTTGGATGTGTGCTGATGCAATGTGACAAGGTCATTGCTTATGCGTCACGTCAACTTAAGATTCACGAAAGGAACTACACTACACACGATTTGGAGCTGGGAGCTGTTGTTTTCACACTCAAGATATGGAGACATTACCTGTACGGTACCAGGTGCACCATTTACACCGATCACATGAGTCT
Organism: Helianthus tuberosus; assembly: GCA_030545235.1. Classification (NCBI taxonomy): domain Eukaryota; kingdom Viridiplantae; phylum Streptophyta; class Magnoliopsida; order Asterales; family Asteraceae; genus Helianthus; species Helianthus tuberosus. The sequence continues at coordinate 2,215,264 of JARYGA010060221.1, read as the reverse complement.
CGAGCATATCTTCAAGCAAAAGGAGTTAAACATGCGTCAACGACGATGGGTCGAGTTATTGAACGATTATGAATGTGCCATCAAGTACCATCCGGGCAAGGCCAATGTTGTGGCCGACACCCTCAGTCGCAAGGATACTACGCCTAAACGCGTTCGAGCATTACAACTTTCCATCCAGTCTAGTCTTCCTGCACAGATAAGAGATGCTCAGGTAGAAGCATTGAAACCAGAAAACGTCAGGGCTGAAGCCCTATGTGGCTCAAGGCAACGGTTAGAACAAAAGGAAGACGGTGCCTACTACGTAACAAGACGCATTTAGGTCCCGCTCTATGGCAACCTACGAGAGCTTGTGATGGATGAGGCACACAAGTCTCGTTACTCAGTACATCCTGGTTCGGATAAGATATACCACGACTTGAAAACTACGTATTGGTGGCCTAGCATGAAAGCTCACATAGCAACCTACGTTAGTAAATGTTTGACTTGTGCGAGAGTCAAAGTCGAATACTAGAAACCCTCAGGCCTACTTCAACAACCAGAGATACCACAATGGAAATGGGAGCAGATTTCCATAGATTTCGTTATTGGCCTACCTAGATCTCAACGTGGAAATGACACTATTTGGGTGATCGTGGATCGACTCACAAAGTCTGCACACTTTTTGGCTATCAAAGAAACAGACAAGTTCTCTAATCTAGCAGACGTTTATCTTAAGGAAGTGGTTTCGAGGCACGGGGTGCCAACCTCCATCATCTTTGATCGTGATGCACGTTTTACTTCTGAATTGTGGCAAGCAATGCACAAGTCCTTTGGCTCACGTTTAGATATGAGCACAGCTTATCACCCGCAAACGGATGGGCAGTCTGAACGCACCATCCAGACCCTTGAAGACATGCTTAGGGCATGTGTGATTGATTTTGGAAACGGCTGGGAAAAACATCTACCATTAGTGGAATTCTCGTATAATAACAGTTACCACACCAGCATTCAGGCCGCTCCATTTGAGGCATTGCACGGGCGTAAATGTCGATCATCTCTTTGTTGGGCAGAGGTGGGGGATAGTCAGATCACTGGCCCCGAACTTATGGTAGACACAACAGAAAGGATTGCTTAAATACGACAACGAATGGCGGCAGCTCGTGACCGTCAGAAAAGCTACACCGATAAGGGCAGGAAACCACTCGAGTTCCAGGTTGGGGATCGAGTGCTACTCAAAGTCTCACCCTGGAAGGGTGTTGTTCATTTTGGTAAACGAGGCAAATTGAATCCACGATACGTTGGACCGTTCGAAATCATTGAGAAAATAGGCAGGGTGGCCTACAAACTGAACCTACCAGCAGAACTCAGTGGAGTTCCCAACGTTTTCCACGTGTCGAATCTGAAGAAGGGTCTGTCAGATGAGACCCTCATAGTTCCTTTGAAGAAGCTCACTATCGACGAGCAGTTGCGATTCATTGAAGAACCAGTAGAGATTACTGACCGAGATGTGAAAATTCTCAAGCGCGCCAGAATACCTCTCGTTCGAGTTCGTTGGAACTCCCGTCGTGGCTCAGAGTTCACCTGGGAACGCGAAGACCAAGTGAAACAAAAGTATCCCCAATTGTTCGAGAACATTACAACCACTACTGAGGCTGAAGCTACTGCGGAATTTCAGGACGAAATTCCAGATCAACGGGGGGAGGATGTGACACCCCAGAAAAACCAGGAAAACCATGCAACTTAACTAGCTTCCTCAGTGAGTACGTGCTAAATTTCGGGACGAAATTTCTTTCAACTTGGGGATAATGTGACAACTCGTGTTTTAGAACCTTCTTTGTACTTTGACGTAACTTGTTTGAACAATATGTGATTACGTTATATGAGATATTAATTGAATGTTATGCTTGATATGTGTTTATATGTAACAAATGTATGTATATAAATGAACCGATCGCACAACACAACTCAATCGCACAAGCCCATTCGGGCCACACTGTTTGCACTCGAAAACACAAGGGCAGCCCAAAGCTGGGTTTGGCCCACTCCATCAACTCGCACAACACATAGGGTGTTAGTATAAATCCCTCACTTTACCTAATCACACAAAGTTTACAAAACCCTACTCTCTCTTGAACTCCTCTCGAACCCGACGGCAAACATCCCCATCCCTCGAAGACTTTCTTGTTGGATTGATCTAGTTCTTCTCTCAATCGGTTAGTGTCTAGTGGTCATTGTTTTATTAATTGATAGTGTGATTGAGATGTTCTCATACAAGGATTTATGAATGATATATGATTGATTTTGGTATAGAATCGGCTCACATATGTACTTGATGATATTCATATGATTCGGATTGCATGATCTAGATCTAGAACTGAATAGATATAAGCGGCTGTTATAGTTCAATAATCGAAGTGTTTGCATGATGGCTAGGATTTCATGTTGATATAAAAGTTCACTAATCTGATGATCCGGATTGAATGTTTGATTATTGTCCATAACTATGATAGATTAGGGTTTATGTGAATTGGTTGTAACCACCTTGTTTTGATCGAATAAAGGGTTAGATGGAAACTGTTTGATTGTTTTGACCAAGTAAATGCAGAATAGGAAACAAGTTAATTGATCGCATGATTTTAGGAAACTGCATAACCGATCGTATAATACCAGTCGCACAAGTGCAATCACACAAGCTCTTGAATCACATAAGAGCTCAATCGCACAAGGTCCCTCTCGGTCGCACAAGATCAGGTCACACAAGACCTGATCTGATCGCACAAGGTGTGTCGCACAAGATTTGGTACATTACATATAGCACAGTGTACAACTATGTTATGCATGATCGCACAAGACCTTGTGGATCGCACAAGACAGTGCCGATCGCACAAGGCTTGGGCTACACACATTCATTGAACATTTTTATGCTGTTGGGCCTTAAAGCCCAAGTCCAGTCACACAAGATGTTTCGAATCGCACAAGTCGTCCGGATCGCACAAAATATCCGGACCGCACAAGATCAACATGTATTATTGTTTGGGCCGGGTTAAGCTATTGGGCTTATTCATAAACTGGGCCGGGTGAGTAATGGATCGTACAACATGATGTGGGTCGCACAAGGCTGTGCTGACCGCACAACATGTTGGGCCGGGGTGTTTAATTGGGTTATGTTAGTGAATTGCACAAATGGTTCGGCCCAAACTATTGAATCGCACAAGCTTGAATATGTTATGTACTTGACTGTTAATGTGTTGCCATGATCAATACGTGTTTGTAACCTGTTAGCTTATGTGTAAACATACGTACACTACTTGAACCTAGACCTGACTTGTATGGTAACCATGTTAGGACGTGGTTGACCTCTAGCAGCTCGATTGACCTTTCGTTTATCTGCCGAGCTAACCTAAGGTGAGTTCACACTTTCTACAAAGCATGGGATTCCCAGGGGTTGGGAATGGGTTAAGGAATATGGATTCCTCGTCCTTTTTGGGTAGGACAGTACGGGTTAAGGAATATAATTCCTCGTCCTCATGGACAGTTAAATTTCACTAGACCAAAACTCTATCACGAAGTCCCTCCCTTTTATATCAACTTAATCGCCGGGCCAATGGCGAGCGGGTCATTAGTTAGATAGCACTATTTAGGTCTGACAAGCCTCACACCGTGCCGCAGAGGACGGGCGTGAACTAATGGATCTGGGCACGTCAATGATGATAGACATTGACGCTAAGGGCACATAAACATGACTACAGTCAGCGGTCGATATGGTAACGAGTCTAGTAGTATATACATGGGGTAGCCCCCACGGCCGGAGAGCCAGATAATTAATCATGGGGTAGCCCCCACGGCTGGATTGCCAAAGTAAACGTGATTAAACAAAACACGTTTTCAACTATGGGGTAACCCCCACGGCTGGGATGCCAATTAAAGGAAACTCTTTTTGAAACAACTTAAAACAAACACCCAACTGTGAACTCGCTCAACGTTGTTGTTGACTCGTTACTACATGCTTTGCAGGTCACTAGGTTTAGCAGGAGCTTGCATGGGGAAGAGTCGTTGTGGAGCATGGACATTGAGTGTTCATGATAAACTTAAACATTATTAACTTATGCTTTGGTTTTAGACATTATGCTTCCGCTTGCAACTTAAACTATGTTTTGCTTGGACACCAATTGTATTGTGTTGGATTTTATTATTACTTACATGCTTGTTCAATATGATTGGTGGCTTGATCCTGGTAAGTCACGCCTCCAAGCGGTGATACTCCGCAGGTGGATTTTGGGGGTGTGACATAACAATATATACCTGTTGGTGTCATGAAAGTGGTATCCTCCTGATCTGAAGGTTCCATTTGTATTTGCTGGAATCCTGAGGATGCATCCATGAAGGTTAGCATTTCATGACCGATGGTGGCATCCACCATCGAGTCTATATGAGGCAGAGGGAACGGGTCTTTAGGACATGCTTTGTTCAAGTCTGTGTAATCTACACAAACTCTCCATTTCCCATTCTTCTTTTGAACTACGACCACATTTGCTAGCCACTTGGGGAATTTGACTTCCCTAATCATCTTGGATTTCAATAACCTTTCAACCTCCTCCTGTATGATTGCATTTCTTTCAGGAGCAAACTTCCCTCTCTTTTGTTGAACGGGCTTGAAAGACCTCTCAATCCCAAGTTTATGAGTTATAATATCTTTTGATATACCTGTCATGTCTTTGTGTTTCCATGCAAACGTGGATATCCTGTATTTCAAAAAGTTAGTAAGTTATGATTCTCAATATCCTGAGGGATATTGGCCCCTACAAGCACCGAGATATCTGGATTATCCTGATCCAGGATAACTTTCTTAACATCCTGCTCCGAAGCTTCCACGATATCCTGGGCTTGTATCTTTAATTGCTATCCTGCCCGGGATTTTCTTGAGGCATTCATTGAAGAGGAGTAGCACTCCTTCGCCTCTTATTGGTCACTTTCAACTTTGACTACCCCCCCAAGGAGTAGGGATCTTGACACACTGATGATAGGTGGAAGGTACAGCTTTCATATCGTGAATCCATGGCATGCCCAATATAATATTATAGCAGGATAATGAATCCATGACACAAAACCGCTGCATCGAGTTTAATCCTTCGACATATACGGGCAGTTTTATCTCCCCAATAGTATTCTTTGCTTCTCCACTAAACCCTACAAGCACAGTGGACTTTGAGGTAATCTCTATCTCGGGGATGTTCATTCTCTTCAGGGTTTCCAATTGGATGATGTTGACTGAGCTGCCATTGTCCACCAATATCTTGCGTACAAAATGGTTAGCGATATATAAAGTAATTACCAAACCATCATGGTGAGGATCCTGGATGTTATTTCGGTCGTCACTGTCGAATGTTATCATTTTGTCGTTTGTAAGTGTTGTCATCCTTGTTGGTTTGTCTCCTCTTTCTGACTTAGCCTCCTTGGCATGCCTTTTAGCTGCAGAATAAGATGTTCCGCATATATCGGATCCTCCTGAAATGAAGTTAATTATCTTAGCGTCTGGAGGAGGTGATGCTGCACGTTCAGGATCCTTGTCAGTATCCTGACCCTTATTCTTCTTTCTGCCCAGAAGATCCTTCAGATATCATTTGCTTAGCAGATAGCTTATTTCCTTCCTCAGGGCTATGCAATCTTCTGTAACATGTCCAAAATCCTCATGGAAGGCACACCACTTGGATTTATCCTTCCAATCAGCTTTTTGTTGGTTCTTCCTAGGCCACCTTGCTTTGTCCCCTAAACCCTGCATAGCATACATTAGTTCAGGTATATTAACAGAAAAACAATATTCTGACAATTCAGGATACTCCTCAGGATCCTCGTCTTCGACAGCATTCACTTTCTTGCTGTCATTCCTGCCATATGGCCTAGAGCGGTATGGCTTATATGAGGATTCTGACTTCCTGTTAGTTGATTCGTATATTGATGATGAATTCATCCTCTCTTGCATTTTCTTGTCATCTTCAAGCCTGATATATCTCAAAGCCCTGTTTCGAGCTTCGTCCAAGTTCCTGCAAGGATTCATCACAAGATCCTGATAAAACTGGGAATCCTTTTGTAGCCCCATCTTGAATGCTTGGACTGCTGTAACAACATCAAGGTGTGGGATGTCCAGGGATTCCCTGCTGAATTTGTTCACATAATCCCTTAGGGATTCTTGAGGTCCCTGTGTTATCCTGTAGAGGTCACTTGTTAATTTTTCAAAGCTTCTACTACAAGAAAACTGGCTATTAAACAAATTAACTAAATGAGCAAATGATGTAATTAAATAAGGTGGAACATTTAGAAGCTATTTCAAGGCTGATCCTGTTAGAGTAGAGTCGAAGCCCTTGCACAAGCATGCTTCTTTAAGATTCGGCGGGATAGGGTTAATCTCCATCCTCTCCCTATACTGGGCAATATGCTCTTCAGGATCTGTTGTCCCATCATACAACTTCATGTTAGGAGTCTGGAATCTCTTTGGGATTTTTGCATCACAAATGGGGTGAGCAAAGCGGGATATGTTGTGACTATCCCGGGATACTTCCGGTATAGGCTGCACTATCCCAGGCACACTTGATATCATATCCTTCAACTTTTGAAGCTCTCTAGTTATCGCTGATGTCACACCTACATCCTGCAATGATCCAAGATTATTAGTAATAGGGATACTGGTGTTAACAGACAAGTTAGTAGCTTGGTGATTCTGGCCATATCCTGGAGCGTATCCTGGATCCCTCACAGTCGACATCCTAGCCGTTAAGGGTATCTCCGGAATATTGCTCTGAGAACGGCTCGGTATGATATTGCCCTGATTATCCTCAGTATATACTACTGAACTAAAGTTCAGCGTCCTGGGCAGTAAAGGAGTGACAATATCCTCGGCGGGCCTGCTTGAGCTGGATTTCAAGAGTTGTATCTCTCTCATCAGCATTTGGTTGGTTTCCTGTTGTTGCCTCATCTGTTCCTGTACACTACCAAATAAAGTTAGAATTTCTTCATTAGAGGCTAAAACAGGAGCAGATCCCTGAATACTCCGAGTAGGTATAATATCCTGAGGCTGTGAGGAGGCTTGCATGGAGGAGGTGGAGGAAGCACCGAACCAATTGTTGCAGAGGTTGTAGCGGACACAGTAGAAGAGATCATGTTTGATCTTGAAGCCATTGAAAATAGTGTAGCCAAAAGTTTTGAAAATAGAAAACAAGTAATGATTTTGCAAAAGCTTTTAGTAGAAATAGCACCACTTGCCCCACGGTGGGCGCCAAATTGTTTTGGTCAAAAATTACCGAAGCAATTAAGTGATCAAATTAGTTTTGTGAGGTAGTGTGCTAGTAATACTTTATGAAAAATATGTTGGTTTGTTAGTTTGCAAAAACAGTTTCAGGATATAGTCCAAGGATATCAGACTATATCAATAATCAAACAATGAGAAAAAATGTAAAGGTTGACACGAGATGTACGAGGAAAGCCCTTGATCAATTTAGATCTCTGGCATAAAACCTCGGGAGCGGACAATCGTCGGCTGCCTTGTTCTTCTTATTGCTTGAATAACCAGGATACAATGCAGGATGATGCTCGGATCGAATCTAAGGGTTACAATGATTGTGAATTGTGAGTGTTAGAGTGTAATTGCAGCTAGAAATGAGAGTGTACGAGTATGAGAGCTCGAAAAGTGTGTGTCCTATGATCTGGCACTCCTATTTATAGTTACAAGAAATAACAAACTATGCTAAAAATCTGGGATACTGAGAATATTCCCCTATTATTCTGGGATACTGAGATTACGCTCCTTTCCATGTATAAATCCTGGTCTTCAGCTCACATAACCGTTATAGCATCAATCAGTATCAATTAGCATCAATCAGCATTAATTAGCAACCGAAACTCTCACAGAATTTGCCTTTCCTTAATTATGACCGTTACAAGACCCATTCCAAATGTGTCTCCGGTAAATTAGCATGCATTAATCACCTGTAGCCAAAGTCTACAAGCAAACCGTTAGTCATGACCAAGATATTTCCGCAGGTGGTTACCAATATCCTGGTTCGGTATCCTGATCACAGATAAGCAACATAAAAATCAAGATATATCGTCAGGATATGGGCTCAGAATTTCACCCATAACAGTAATTTATCTAAGCCTAGAGGTATGCAAAGTCTTTTTTTTCTAGTCTAGGTGAACGAAAGTCAAAACTAGTTCTTGGTGCACCTGGTTGGGGTTAGGAATCTGTTTTTGGAGAGGGAAGTGACTGATTCAGTTCATTTCTGGGTTTTTAACCGATATGATACGGGTTTTTAAATCAGTTTGAAAGAGGCAGGTTACAAACCGGAGGTTTGGGTAGCAAACGTAACCAATTTTTGCCAAGCAGATTTCAATCCAGCTCTGGTTTTCCGGTTTTGTCTTACAATCCAGGTTTTCAATCCAGCTCTGGTTTGCCGGTTTTAAAACATTAGCACATTTTGAGTTAATTTTGAACTTAAAAAGTGTTTGATTTGACTTCAAAAGTCAAACACCTATTTTTTCTCTGTTTAATTATTTATTAAACCTAAACATTATTTATTTATCAAAATAAAATAAACAATGAAACTAGATAAAATGGAAAAGACGTTTGTTTATTGTTTTCGACGAACAAAATTTCATGTTATATTTTCGTAGAAACTTGTGCAAAATGATTCGATAATCAAACTAAGGGCGAGAGTTGGCAACACAGTCAATTTTTCATACAAAGTGTAAAAAGTCATAAAACACCATAATGTCAACCATAAAACACACTTAAAACCCACAAATAACAAAGTGAAGATTACTAAAACGTCATATTTGTGGGTTTTGTGTTGTGTTTTGGATGATAAGTGTTATGGGTGAAATTCTGAGCCCATATCCTGGATGATATCTTGAATTATATCTTGACTATATGATAAATGTTCATACTCAGGATGCTGACTCAGGATATTGGTGACATCCTGACATGGTATCCTGAGGATTACTAACGGATTATGTGCAGGAGTAAGAGCTCAAGGTTGCAACGTTCGTGAAGACCTCTTCCCCTGAAGACTCGGTCCAAGTTGTTCGAAGAAAGATGTTGAGGCCGCTTTACTTGGTCTCCAACGTTAACTAGGTGTCAACTGTGAGAAGTTCAGGATATGCGTCAGGATATGGCCAGAATCCTCAGACAGGTAACGTATCTAATAATGATAATACTCTTGTTACTAATGGTATTAGATCTTTGCAGGATGCATGTATGACATCAGCACTTTCCAGGGAGCTTCAGAAATTAAAGGACATGATATCCAGTGTACCTGGAGTAGTCCAGCCGATCCCAGAAGTATCACAGGATAGCCACAAGATATCTCAGTTTGCATATCCCATATGTGATGTTGAAATCCCAAAAAGATTTCAAACCCCCAACATGAAGCTCTATGACGGGACCACGGATCCTGAAGAGCATATTGCCCAGTATAGGGAAAGGATGGAAATCAACCCTATCCCTCCAGATCTTAAGGAAGCATGCCTCTGCAAGGGTTTTGGTTCTACCTTAACAGGATCGGCCTTAAAGTGGCTCTTAAACGTTCCTCCTCATTCAATTACATCATTTGCTCACTTAGTCAATTTATTTAATAGTCAATTTTCTTGCAGTCGAAATTTTGAGAAACTAACTAGTGATCTCTACAGGATAACTCAGGGACCTCAGGAATCCCTGAGAGATTATGTGAACAATTTTAGCTGGGAATCCTTAGATATCCCACATCTTGATGTTGCAACAACTGTGCAGGCTTTCAAGATGGGATTGCAAAAAGATTCTCAGTTTTACCAGGATCTTGTAATGAACCCATGAAGGAACCTGGATGAAGCTCGAAACAGGGCTTTAAGATATATTCGACCGGAGGATGACAAAAAGATGCAAGAGAGGATGAATTCATCTTCAACCTACGAATCGACCAACAGGAAGTCGGAGTCCTCGTACAAGCCATATCGTTCTAAGCCATATGGCAGGAATGATAGCAAGAAAGTGAATGCTGTTGAAGACGAGGATCCTGAAGAGTATCCTGAATTGTCAGAATATTGTTTTTCTGTTAACATACCTGAACTGATGTATGCTATGCAAGGTCTAGGAGACAAAGCAAGGTGGCCTAGAAAGAACCAACAAAAAGCTGATTGGAAGGATAAGTCCAAGTGGTGTGACTTCCATGAGGATTTCAGACATGTTACTGAGGATTGCATTGCTCTGAGGAAAGAAATAAGCTATCTCCTGAGCAAGGGATATCTGAAGGATCTCCAGGGAAGAAAGAAGAATAAGGGTCAGGATACTGAGAAGGATCCTGAACGAGCAGCATCACCTCCTGCGGATGTCAAGATAATAAACTTTATTTTAGGAGGGTCGGATATTTGCGAAACTTCTTATTCTACAGCCAAAAGACATGCAAAGGAGGCTAAGGCAGAGAGGCGAGATAAGCCAACCAGGATGACAACCCTCACGACTGATAAAGTGATCACCTTCGACAGTGATGATAGGGATACTATCCAGGATCCTCACCATGATGCTCTGGTAATAACGTTATATGTGGCTAACCATTTTATACGCAGGATACTGGTGGATAATGGCAGCTCCGTCAACATAATTCAACTAGAGACGTTGAAGAGGATGAATGTATCCCCGATGGATATCACTTCAAAGTCCACTGTACTTGTTGGGTTCAGTGGAGAAGCTAGGAATACTGTGGGAGAGATAAAGTTACCAGTATATGTCGAAGGGGCCAACTCAATGGAACGCTTTTTTATGATGGACTCCTTATCCTGCTATAATATTATATTGGGTAGGCCGTGGATCCATGATATGAAAGCTGTGCTGTCAACCTATCATCAATGCATCAAGATCCCTACTCCTTGGGGGGTTGTCAAGGTGGATAGTGATCAACAGGAGGTAAAGGAGTGTTACTTATCCTCAATGAAATCCTCAACTAAGCCTAATGCGGCATAGCAATTAAAGATGCGAGCCCAGGATATCGTGGAGGCTTCAGAACAGGATGTTAAGAAGATTATCCTGGACCAGGATAATCCAGATATCTCGGTGCTCGTAGGAACCAATATCCCTCAGGAAATTGAACATCAGTTAATTAACTTTTTGAAATGCAGGATGTCAACATTTGCATGGAAGTATGAGGATATGACAGGTATTTCCAAAGATATTATCACTCACAAGCTTGGAATTAACAGGACGTTTAGGCCTATTCAACAAAAGAGAAGGAAGTTCGCTCCAGAACGAAATGCAATTATTCAAGTGAAGTTGAAAGATTATTAAAGTCTAAGATGATCAGGGAGGTCAAATTCCCAAGATGGCTAGCAAATGTAGTTGTGGTGCAGAAGAAAAATGGGAAATGGAGAGTTTGTGTAGATTACACAGACTTGAAAAAAGCTTGCCCTAAAGACCCGTTTCCTCTACCTCATATTGATTCAATGGTGGATGCTACTGCCGGCCATGAGATGTTAACCTTCATGGATGCATCCTCAGGATTCCAGCAGATCCAAATGGAACCTTCGGACCAGGAGGATACTGCTTTCATGACACCAACAGGTATTTATTGTTATACTGCTATGCCTTTTGGTTTGAAAAATGTAGGTGCAACGTAACAAAGATCGGTGAACATGATGTTTAAAGATAAGCTGGGGGACACCATGGAGGTTTACATTGATGACATGGTAGTGAAATCTAAGAAGGCTGAGGATCACCTCCAGGATATTAAGGGAGCATTCGATATCCTGGATCAATATAACATGAAGTTAAACCCTGCCAAATGCCATTTTGGAGTGGGGGCAAGAAAGTTTTTAGGATATATGGTGACTAAAAGAGGGATAGAAGCAAGCCCAGAACAGATCAAAGCCATCTTGGATATCAAGTTACCTTCTAACATGAAAGATGTACAAAGACTGACGGGACGAGTAGTAGCATTGAACAGATTTATCTCAAGATCCTCGGAAAAATGCAAGGAATTTTACGATATCCTGAAAAAGAATAAGAAATTTGAATGGGGAGAGAAACATGAAGCAGCCTTGCAGGATTTGAAGCAGTATCTTTCAACTGCACCTCTATTGATGAAGCCTGAGGATGGTGAACCATTATCCCTGTATCTCGCAGTATCAGGGAATGTTTTAAGTGTTGTTCTTGTAAAGGATCATGAAGGTCAGCAATATCCTGTCTATTATGTTAGTAAAAGTTTATTAGATGTTGAAACTAGATATTCTCATTTAGAAAAATTAATATTAGCCCTAGTTATGGCATCAACAAAGCTTAGACATTATTTTGAAACCCATAGGATTCATGTTAAAACCAATTATCCTGTTAAAAATGTGCTTAGGAAACCTGAGATGTCAGGTAGAATGGCTAAGTGGTCAGTAAAACTAAGTGCCTATGATCTAGTATACGAACCTAGGAATGCCATAAAGTCTTAGGCTTTAGCTGACTTTGTGGCTGATTTCAGTAGTGATATTCAAAATGAAGTAGACCTAGAAGTTCAACAACTAGGAGAAACCTCAGAATCCTGGACATTATATACTGATGGTGCATCTAATGTTAGAGGTGTAGGATTGGGTATACTACTAAAATCGCCACAGGGGGACATATTACCCCAGGCTATTAGATGTGAATTTCCTGCCACTAATAATGAAGCAGAATATGAAGCTTTCATTTGTAGGATTAGAGTTAGCTAGAAACATGAATATTAAGAGTTTGCAAGTATATGTTGATTCCTTGTTAATTACTAATCATTTTAATGGATCCTATGCGGTTAAAGGTGAGAAGTTAATCGAGTATCTCGAAATTCTCAAAAAATTAGCAGGATATTTCGATGTTTTTACACTTGAACAGGTACCAAGAGAAGATAATGCTGAAGCAGACGCCTTGGCAAATTTTGGATCATCAGTCAGGATACCGGAAGGAACCCAAATACCAATACTTCACATCCTATATCCTGCAATGGATCTTTTTAAATCTCAGAATAAGGAAGTAACATGTATTCAGGATCCTGGTCAAGATCCTAATAAGGATCCTAAGTCCTGGACAGCTCCAATCATGAAATATCTCAAGGAAGGACACATCCCAAAGGATGAAAATCCTATGGCCTTTAGAATGAAGGTATCCCAATTCACTATTATAAATGATGTTTTGTACAAGAAATCTCTTGCAGGACCCTCCTGAGGTGCTTGAAGGATCCTGAAACTAAGGAAGTGCTTCAGGATATACATGAAGGGGATTGTGGTAACCATACTGGGGTAGATCATTATTCTAAAAGGTGTTAAGAACAGGATACTATTGGCCAACTATGAAGAAAGATGCTGCAGAATATGCTCGAAGATGTGATGCATGCCAAAGGCACAGTAACATATTACATCAACCTACTGAACCACTTTATCCTATTGCTTCCCCTTGGCCATTCATGAAGTGGGGGATGGACTTAGTGGGAAAATTGCCAAAGGCTCCAGGAGAAAAAGTCTTTATGCTGGCAATGACTGATTATTTCTCTAAGTAGGGTGAAACTGAAGCATTTGTTCAAGTTAGAGACCAAGAAGTAGTATCCTTCATAAAAAGGAATATCCTGACCAGGTTTGGGGTACCAGCCGAGATAATTTGTGATAATGGTTCTCAGTTCATAAGTAAGAGGACTACTGACTTTTGCAAGAATTGGGGAATCAAAATGATCACATCTACTCCAATACATCCTCAAGCAAACGGACAGGCAGAATCCTCGAACAAGATAATTGTCAACAATTTAAAGAAAAGACTTGGAGCTAAGAAAGGAAAATGGGCGGAAGAATTACCCTTTATTTTATGGGCTGATAGAACAACAATAAAGAGTGCAACTGGCCAAACTCCATTCTACTTAGTATTTGGAACAGAAGTAGTGATCCCAATAGAAATGGTGATCCCTACAGCATGATCTAATCTCCAGGATCCTGAGCAGAATCCTGAAGCTCTGTGCCAAGAATTGGACACTGTGGATGAGGCAAGAAATGCAGCAAAGCTAAGGATGACAGCATATCAACAGAGGATATCCAGAGCATATAACAAGAATATTAGGACTAGAAGGTTTCAAGTAGGGGATTGGGTGCTAAGAAAAGCTTTTCAGAATACTACTAATCCCGCTGATGGAAAGTTAGCTCCAAAGTGGGAAGGACCATATGAGGTTGAATCGGAATCTGGGAAAGGAGCATACCGACTCAAGAATATGGAAGGGGATATGCTACCAAGATCCTGGAATGCTATACACTTAAATCTCTATTTCAAGTGAGTTTAGAATTTAATTTCTAACTCAGGATGGTATGGATTCTATCTCTTTTAAATATGTTTGAATTTGTTTATTATTTTGAACCCAGTACTGACTTAAGCATCGGAGGGGTGTTAGCCAAGCTAACACCCACCTTAGTTCAAAATTATTCTGCAGGATATGCCTCAGGATATAGCTCTAGGATATATGCTCAAGATAAACCGAAAGATTAGAGGATTGGCCCCCTCTCTCACGATTTAGGGATCCTTATCCCTTCAAAGGTTTAAAGTTATTCACCTTTCTCACGAATTGGGTTTAAACACCCCGCCTGGAGCGTAAGTTATCCAGGGATAGTTCAAGGTAGCGGGACCAGTTCATGTAAAAGTGGCTGGCAATTTCGCTACTATTGGCTATATCCTGGATCCTCAAGGTATATGAGGATTGATCACCCTCTCTCACAAAAGGGTATTTTCATACTCTCTAAGGTTTAAAGGTTTTCACCTTTCTAAGTCTTGGGGTTTATACACTCCCGCCTGTAGCGCATGAAAATCAAGGTTTATCCCCAGTATACTAAGGGTTTATCACCAGGATATTCAGGGTTCATCCCCAGAAAAACTAAAGTTCAAGAACAGGTTTTGAACAAAATATATCTATGTTTACATTTCCTATCTGTTGAACACAAGGGAGATATACCTTGATACAATTCAAAGGATGGGTTTGGATTTCTAAGTATGCACGGGGGACATTCATAAGATGGAAGATTGGAATTAACTCTATAAAAGTCTTTGGTATGATCTCTCCTTTTTTATATTTTGAAATCTCCTCTGAGTAACTTAAGTTTCTCAAGTTATGTAGCAGTATCCTGACTAGGATATCTCTCAGGATACTCTCAGAATATGTTCCCAAAATGTTTCCAAGGATGTCCAAAGAAAAATATTTTCGGAATAAGAGTTATGCGATAAAAATATAACAACAAAGATAAGGCCAAAAGAAAGTTATATTATTAACAAAGCAAAAGTTTGTGCTTTTGGTTTCATCTAAAACCGAGATCCATCCACCAAATGCACAATTAGTTTCTAGTCATATGTACATAATAGTTGAAGGTTTTATCTCAAAGTGAGACCCATCCACCTCCAACTGTTATATTGTTCAAAATAAAGCATGCAGGAAATATAAATTGTTCGAGTGCAGGAAAAGTAAATTGTTTAGGGGTTACAGACCAACGTTCAAATTTAAAAAAGTGGGCTCCGGCCTAGGCATCAATATCCATCATCGCCCACTTGAATGCCCTCACACAGCGGCATCACCATCAGCCTTCTCCGTCTTCTCAGCTTCAGCATCCTCGCTAGCATCCGTCCCAGCATCCTTCTTCTCTCAAGCCTTGTCCGCCACCTATGCAGACTTGGAAGTCTCATCGGCCCCGGATTTAGCAGGATATGGCACGGGTTTGCCTCCAAGCTCCTTCAGCTTTGCCACCCAAGAGTCAACCGGCCAGGATGGGCACTCAAGACCTGTCTCCCTGGCCTCATAAGCCATCTTGATGCGAGCCTGTATGTCACACCCCCAAAATCCACAAGCGGAGTATCACCGCATGGAGGCGTGACATGACCAGGATCAAGCCACCAATCATATTGAACAATGTATTTAAAATAAATAAAATCCAACCACGCAATATAATTGGTGTTCAAAAACAAGTTAACCAAGTTCAAGTTAAACAGCGGAAGTAATAAAGGTAAAACCAAAACATAAGTCATAAGTTCATAAGGTTAACATGGCACACAACGGTCCATGTCCCACAACGACTCCTCCTGCTCGTGCAAGCTCCATAAATACCTAACGACCTGCAAGGCATGTAACAACGAGTCAACAACAAAGTTGAGCGAGTTCACAGTTGGTTGTTTAGTTTTAAAAGTTTGTTTTGAAAATCATAAGTTGTTTCGCAAACCACGAGTTAACCAGTATCTTTGTTTCCAAAACCATATCCAAAATCAGTGGGAGCTTCCCCATGTGAACCACTAGACCGTTACCATATCGACAACTGACGAACAATAGTTGTGCCCTACATCAATGTCTATCATCATTGACAGTTTGCCATGATCCATTAGTACACGCCCGTCCGACCGGCACAGTGTGAGGTTTGTCAAACCTAATAGCGCTATTAACTAATGACCCGCTCGCCATCGGCCTTGGCGGTTAAGTCGATATAAAATGAGGGACTTAATGATAGAGTTTTGTCTAGTAAGTTTAAGGTTGTTGTCCTACCCAAGGAGGACGAACGTGCATATTCTACCCAAGGAGAATACGCAGGATTAATATTGGCATCCTACCCATGGAGGATGGCCATACATATCCTACCCAAGGAGGATATGTAGGTTCCGTTTTAATTCTTTAACCCATTCCCAACCACCGGGAATCCCATGCCTTAGAAAGTGTGTGAACTCACCTTGATTTGCTCGGTTTGACTCTTAAAAATAGCTAACAGTCAAGGTCGGTCAATCACGTCCTAGTACGATTACCAGTTAGTCATTTAGTGGTTTCAAATAAAAACACAAAGTTCCTACACGCATCTATCATATAACATGCACTTACTTTAACAGTTCACGCCCATATAAACATCACATCTATAACCATTCAAAAGCAAACATATGATATTGCACATAACACTTTCATTGACATATAACACGTTAGATCATTCTCAGATAACCTACCCGACATTTAGACATGCAAATTACTACTTATGTCGTTTCAGCTTTAACATTCAAAACTGGGTTGTTTTCGGGCATTTTAATAAAATAGTTACCTTACTCCAAAAATTCCCAAATTTTTACAGAATGCTTTAAACGGTCCAAATATTATTGTATAAAAATATCGGGATCCAATTCATTACCAATATTTTATAAAAAATCATTTACCGGGCTGCAATCAGATTCGTCACTTTCTGACTGCAGTCCACGGAAAAATTCATTTAAAATTCATCGTAAGTCTGATTGACGAAATTCCAGTTGGAGGATTACCAAGACATCAGTAGCCATCTACAATACAAATTTCATGTCCTAATCCTGCATAGATTTCAAGTTATGACGAGAAACATAACACGAATTTTCTGCAGAAAAACGCAGCTTTTGCAGCTGTACAAAACAGACCTTTAAAAATAGCAAACGACCTCAAAAAAATATGATTCCAGTGCCATTTGATGCGTTTTTCGAAATAACACGTTATAGACTTAAGAAAATCCAGATTTCATTAAATTATGACCCCGTTACAGCCGATACAAGTCGGCTGTAATGTTCAGGACATACCTGTTTTCGCTACCCGAACCCGCAACCGATTACTTAACGAACCTGCAACCCATATGTATTAATCTCAGCAGGTTATGAGCCATTTGTTACAGATTTAATGTACAATATTATCAAGATCATTGAGCATCTCAAACCCTAATCATGATACATCTATACATACTTGAATAACATTATTTCTAAGCATAACATTCGATTTTTTATGAAGCCTAAACTACAATTTAACCTCAAACTCATTATCAAATTCAACAATCACAACCCAAACATCATAAATTCAGTAAGCAAGAGCATTACATTCTATCACCAAATCGACAAGTTTCACAATAAAACCCTAGTTTAACATTCAGTTGCTTATATGACCGATTTCTAGCAACCCTAGTTCACAAGTATTCATACAACACCAAGTATCATCAAGAATTTAGAATAACGCAGCCATGTAAATCAGAGAACTTCAAAACAAAACAACAAAGACTAACTGAGAGAAGATGGAGATGCGAGAGAGAGTGTGTTCAGCCAGATAGAGGTCGCGAGAGATAGGGGGATGGGCTGCTCCTTTGCTGCCGTGAACATGAGAGATGGTGCTAGGGTTTTTTTTCTTTCTTCCTGCAAACTTCTCAACATACGTATACACTCACATACGTAAATTAAAAGGACATGGGGCGCATGGCTTTTCTCCTAGCCGATCTGGGCTCAAGCCCAATAGAATGAAGGTGTTGGTTTGGGCTTATTTCGCATGAACATGGGAGATGGGTTCGGTTAAGTGGGTTAGGGGCGGTTTGGGTTTTGTTTGAGCCGAAACAACTTGGGCCACAAGGAGTAATGTGGGATTGGGCCGGGCCGACATTAGTGTAGGTTAGGTGGGTTCGAGCATCAAGCCTCCAAGTTCCAATTACTATATTTGATTGGGTCGTTTAACGAGTTTAAGTTCCAATTTTTATATATCGTATAAAAATATTTCAAGTTTAGACATTCACATATATACACTTAAGTATGCTTGGTTAAACCGTACGACATGAAATATAAAGAAAAACATATACAAACGTAAATAACTAATGGCGAAAGTAAACGGTGTTAACCTTGAAAATACGGGTTGTCACATCATCCCCAGGTTGAAAGAAATTTCGTCCCGAAATTTAGCACGTAGTTACTGAGGAAGCTAGTTAGGTTGCGTGATTTTCCTGGGGTGTCACATCCTTCCCCCGTTGGTTTGGAATTTCGTCCCGAAATTCCGCAGTAGCTTCAGCCTCAGTAGTAGATTCACTTTTCTCGAACAACTGGGGATACTTGTGTTTCATTTGGTCTTCTCGTTCCCAGGTAAACTCTAGGAAACGACGGGAGTTCCAACGAACTCGAACACGAGGTATTCTGGTGCGCTTGAGAACCTTAACATCTCGGTCAGTAATCTCTACTGGTTCCTCGATGAATCGCAGCTGATCGTTGATAGTGAGCTCCTTGAGAGGAACTACGAGGGTCACATCTGACAGACACTTCTTCAGATTTGACACGTGGAAAACGTTGTGAACTCCACTGAGTTCTTCGGGTAGGTTCAGTTTGTAGGCCACCTTACCTATTTTCTCGATGATTACAAAAGGTCCGACGTATCGCGGGTTGAGTTTGCCTCGTTTACCAAAACGAACTACACATTTCTAAGGTGAGACTTTAAGTAGTACTCGATCCCCAACCTGGAACTCGAGTGGTTTCCTTCGCTTATCAGCGTAGCTTTTCTGACGGTCACGATCTGCTGCCATTCGTTGTCGTATCTGAGCAATCTTCTCTGTTGTATCTACTACAAGTTCTGGGCCAGTGATTTGGTTGTCACCAACTTCTGCCCAGCAAAGAGGTGATCGGCATTTACGTCCGTACAATGCCTCAAACGGAGCGGCCTGGATACTGGTGTGGTAACTGTTATTATACGAAAACTCCACCAAAGGTAGGTGCCTTTCCCAGCCGTTACCAAAGTCGATTACACATGCTCGAAGCATGTCTTCAAGAATTTGAATGGTGCGTTCAGACTGCCCATCCATCTGTGGATGATATGTTATGGTCATGTCAAGCCGCGAGCCAAAGGATTTGGGCATCGCCTGCCACAAATCAGAAGCAAGACGTGGGTCGCGATCAGAGATAATGGAGGTTGGCACCCCGTGCCTTGCGACTATTTCCCTCAGGTAGATGTCTGCTAGGGTAGAGAACTTATCCGTTTCCTTGATAGCTAGGAAGTGTGCAGACTGGGTTAGTCAATCCACTATTACCCCAAATGGTATCGTTTCCTCGTTGAGATCTAGGTAAGCCAGTAACAAAGTCCATGGAAATTTGCTCCCAATTTCGTGTCGGGATTTCTAGTTGCTGAAGTAGGCCTGATGGCTTCTGGTATTCGACCTTGACCCTAGCACAGGTCAAACATTTACTACCATAGGTTGCTATGTTAGCTTTCATGTGGGGCCACCAGTACAGAGTCTTGAGATCTTGGTACATGTTGTCAGAATCAAAATGCACTGAGTAACGAGACTTGTATGCTTCATCCATCACAAGCTCTTGTAGGTTCCCATAAGATGGAACCCATTTACGTTCCATGAAGTGGTGAGTACCGTCTTCCCTGGGTTCAAGTCGCTTATCCATGCCCCGCATGGACTTAGCAAAAAGGTTCCCTTCTTCCAATGCTTCGACCTGGGTGTTGCGGATTCTGGGTAGGAAGACTGGAGTGAATGGTAAGTTGTAGCGCACGTACAAGCTTAGGTTTGGTTTCCTCACGACAGAGGGCATCAGTCACAATATTGGCTTTGCCTGGATGGTACTTGATTGCGCATTCGTAGTCGTTAAGGAGTTCGACCCATCGTCGCTATCGCATGCCCCACTCCTTCTGGTCGAAGATATGCTGGAGACTCTTGTGATCGGTGTAAATGGTGCACTTGGTACCGTCCAAGTAATGTCTCCATATCTTATGTGCAAACACCACTGCTCCCAACTCCAAATTGTGAGTAGTGTAGTTCTTTTCGTGAGCCTTGAGTTGGCGTGATGCGTAAGCAATAACTTTCTCATGTTGCATCAACACACAACTAAGCCCTTGGATAGACGCGTCACAATAAACAACAAAATCGTCTGTGCCCTCTGGTAACGAAAGAATGGGAGCGCTACAGAGCTTCACCTTTAACTGTTGAATCGTGGATTCCTGAGCAATCCTTTAGGCTAGAGTTGTGAGGGTTTGAGCATCCAATCAAGAAAATGGGCTTCGTTATGTCAAAAGTCATATGTTGGGGACTTAACGTGGGGTTGTTTGTGTCGTAGGAGCTCCATGGTAAGGTGTGGGTGTCGCTCGGATCCCTACTAGTTTTTCAAGTGGATTCGGATGTCGTCAAAGAAATCCAGGGACATATCTGTCGTGTCTGAGGATCCATATCGGTCGTATCAAGATCAAGGAACAGTACCTGGGGTATCATCATGTTTATGGCCCAATGCTCACTGAGTGACGTTCATAGAGCGTAACTTGTCCAAGCGAGTGTCCGGGGGAAACATTGTTAAGATCGTAGGGTTCAAAAGTATATCGTGTATGGATGTGGAAACATGAGAAAAGGGTAGTCGCAAGCGATGAGTAGGCGTTTAATAACCCATAACAGGGGTTTACCTGATGTCGAAAGTACTGCTGGTCGTGCGCAAGTTATATATAGTTAAGACAAAAGATGTCGTTGATCAAATAGAGATGTCACGAAGTTAAATCAACCAGAACACGAATTCACCATAGCAGCCTGATTGTCGTACAAGTTGTAGTGTTAAGATTCATTGAGACTTCCATCAAGAGTCGTTGGTCTCGCCCACATGCGAGGGAGGAACAATTCACCTGGATCCATGAACTTAGGTGTGTTTGTGACTCATCGTGTCGATAAACAACCAAAATTCGGGGGAGTTCCTTAGGTCGTGCGAATAAATCCAAAAAATACGTTAGTGTAATCGTGAGGTTCCAAAGAAAGGACGCGAAAACGTGTTCAAGAGAGTATAATTGTATCAACAACACATCATCACACTCAAGGTTTCAAGGAGTGATTACCAATGATCGAAAGTCGAGTCTTCCAAATTCTCTAAGCTAGAGTGTGTTCGTCTTAGCGTCCCTGCATGGGAGGAGCAAGAACATAATATCACTGTGGTAAGAGAGTGAT
The DNA here is from genome assembly GCA_030545235.1 of Helianthus tuberosus. Taxonomy (NCBI): domain Eukaryota; kingdom Viridiplantae; phylum Streptophyta; class Magnoliopsida; order Asterales; family Asteraceae; genus Helianthus; species Helianthus tuberosus. Next base: position 2,193,577 of record JARYGA010060221.1, on the reverse strand, counting down.
GGTTTGGTCTAAGCAAATGGTAGAATTTAGGCATAGCATTATTCATCAATCATGTGTCAGTGCAAAGATTCCGCATATTTAAGAAAACTATCATGGAATTAAAATACGGCTCCTGTAGAGTAAAGGGGTAAGGTAAACGTATAGATCATCGTGTTAGTCTGTAGGTTGAGTGATCCGTATCTCCGTTCACGAGTGTCCCAAAGGCTATCCCGTCATAAAAAAACATCCATTTGCCAAGTTAGGTATACGAAGGTGTAGATCGAAGTGGAATAAGAATTATCTACCCAACAGGGTGATGGGGAAAGAATCTTGTGTTCGGTGGAAATCGTGGTATGGTTGTTAGCGTTTCATTATATCAGTTGCCGATCGAAGAAACAGTAATTTAGTGAGGTTCATACAGAGAATCGAGTGAAAACAGGGGTCCAACGATAACCGAAAAAAAAAAATTCAACCAAGTAATCAGTTGTCTAGAAGCAATTCTAGTAGTGATGTATGGCGGCACGGCACAAAAAGGGAAGTTCGTTGCATCACGGTCGCGGAAGTATATCACTTGTCCAAAACAAAATTTGGTTGGTAGGGTTTTGAGTTGCAAAATGACGAACGCATGTAACTATGACTGCTTCGTTTCTGGTGACGATGACCGGTGGAGATGATAAGGTTCGTCAGCAGAGATGCGTGGATATAGTTCTCCTAATCCCGAGTTCGTTTGAGCCAGGTCTGGTCATCGTGAACTTTGACGTGCAAACCAAATGTACGGAGGGTCAGATGGCGACCTCATGTCGAGATAAGCGTGTAAATAGATAGAATGCATAAATAGTCATCGTAGCGGGGTGACGAGAAGTCAGAAAAGAATTTGACCACCACTTGTCAAATTTTGAGTAAACAATTGTGTGTCATAAAGAACGCAGTAGGGCTAATAGACAGCATGCTACTACCCTAAATAAACACACAATAAACATCACACCATACAAAAGTAATCTAGCAAGTAAGAAATATAAACTTAAATCATACCACCTAGTGTGTTTAACCTTGCACGTGGAGCGAAGCGTCGTTGTGGATCGTTGAGCACTAAACATGTTATAGTCTGGTTTTTATCAAAAAGCTTTTTCCCTTTTTAAAACCAAGTTCACTATAACCAATGGCTCTGATACCAATCTGTCATGCCCCCAAAATCCACAAGCTGAGTATCAGTGCATGGAGGCGTCACATGACCAGGATCAAGCCACCAATCATATTGAACAATGTATTTAAAATAAATAAAATCCAACCACGCAATATAATTGGTGTTTAGAAACAAGTTAACCAAGTTCAAGTTAAACAGCGGAAGCAATAAAGGTAAAACCAAAACATAAGTCATAAGTTCATAAGGTTAACATGGCACACAACGGTCCATGTCCCACAACGACTCCTCCTGCTCGTGCAAGCTCCATAAATACCTAACGTCCTGCAAGGCATGTAACAACGAGTCAACAACAAAGTTGAGCGAGTTCACAGTTGGTTGTTTAGTTTTAAAGGTTTGTTTTGAAAATCATAAGTTGTTTCGCAAACCACGAGTTAACCAGTATCTTTGTTTCCCAAACCATATCCAAAATTAGTAGGGGCTTCCCCATGTGAACCACTAGACCGTTACCATATCGACAACTGACGAACAATAGTTATGCCCTACGTCAATGTCTATCATCATTGACAGTTTGCCATGATCCATTAGTACACGCCCGTCCGACCGGTAAGGTGTGAGGTTTGTCAAACCTAATAGCGCTATTAACTAATGACCCGCTCGCCATCGGCCTCGGCGATTAAGTCGATATAAAATGAGGGACTTAATGATAGATTTTTGTCTAGTAAGTTTAAGGTTGTTGTCCTACCCAAGGAGGACGAACGTACGTATTCTACCCAAGGAGAATACGCATGATTAATATTGGCATCCTACCCATGGAGGATGGCCGTACATATCCTACCCAAGGAGGATATGTAGGTTCCGTTTTAATTCTTTAACCCATTCCCAACCACCGGGAATCCCATGCCTTAGAAAGTGTGTGAACTCACCTTGATTTACTCGGTTTGACTCTTAAAAATAGCTAATAGTCAAGGTCGGTCAATCACGTCCTAGTACGATTACCAGTTAGTCATTTAGTGGTTTCAAATAAAACACAAAGTTCCCACACGCATCTATCATATAACATGCACTTACTTTAACAGTTCACGCCCATATAAACATCCCATCTATAACCATTCAAAAGCAAACATACGATATTGCACATAACACTTTCATTGACATATAACACGTTAGATCATTCTCAGATAACCTACCCGACATTTAGACACGCAAATTACTACTTATGTCGTTTCAGCTTTAACATTCAAAACTGGGTTGTTTTCGGGCATTTTAATAAAATAGTTACCTTACTCCAAAAATTCCCAAATTTTTACAGAATGTTTTAAACGATCCAAATATTATTGTATAAAAATATCGGGATCCAATTCATTACCAATATTTTATAAAAAATCATTTACCAGGCTGCAATTAGATTCGTCACTTTCTGACTGCAGTCCACGGAAAAATTCATTTAAAATTCATCGTAAGTCTGATTGACGAAATTCCAGTTGGAGGATTACCAAGACATCAGTAGCCATCTATAGTACAAATTTCATGTCCTAATCCTGCATAGATTTCAAGTTATGACGAGAAACATAACACAAATTTTCTGCAGAAAAACGCAGCTTTTGCTGCTGTACAAAACAGACCTTTAAAAATAGCAAACGACCTAAAAAAAATATGATTCTAGTGCCATTTGATGCGTTTTTCGAAATAACACGTTATAGACTTAAGAAAATCCAGATTTCATTAAATTATGACCCCGTTACAGCCGATACAAGTCGGCTGTAACGTTCAGGACAGACCTGTTTTCGCTACCCGAACCCGCAACCGATTACTTAACGAACCTGCAACCCATATGTATTAATCTCAGCAGGTTATGAGCCATTTGTTACAGATTTAATGTACAATATTATCAAGATCATTGAGCATCTCAAACCCTAATCGTGATACATCTATACATACTTGAATAACATTATTTCTAAGCATAACATTCGATTTTTATGAAGCCTAAACTACAATTTAACCTCAAAATCATTATCAAATTCAACAATCACAACCCAAACATCATAAATTCAGTAAGCAAGAGCATTACATTCTATCACCAAATCTACAAGTTTCACAATAAAACCCTAGTTTAACATTCAGTCGCTTATATGACCGATTTCTAGCAACCCTAGCTCACAAGTATTCATACAATACCAAGTATCATCAAGAATTTAGAAGAACGCAGCCATGTAAATCAGAGAACTTCAAAATAAAACAACAAAGACTAACCGAGAGAAGATGGAGATGCGAGAGAGAGTGTGTTCAGCCAGATAGAGGTCGCGAGAGATAGGGGGATGGGCTGCTCCTTTGCTGCCGTGAACATGAGAGATGGTGCTAGGGTTTTTTTTCTTTCTTCCTGCAAACTTCTCAACATACGTATACACTCACATACGTAAATTAAAAGGACATGGGGCGCATGGCTTTTCTCCTAGCCGATCTGGGCTCAAGCCCAATAGAATGAAGGTGTTGGTTTGGGCTTATTTCGCATGAACATGGGAGATGGGTTCGGTTAAGTGGGTTAGGGGCGGTTTGGGTTTTGTTTGAGCCGAAACAACTTGGGCCACAAGGAGTAATGTGGGATTGGGCCGGGCCTACATTAGTGTAGGTTAGGTGGGTTCGAGCATCAAGCCTCCAAGTTCCAATTACTAGATTTGATTGGGTCGTGTAACAAGTTTAAGTTCCAATTTTTATATATCGTATAAAAATATTTCAAGTTTAGACATTGACATATATACACTTAAGTATGCTTGGTTAAACCATACGACATGAAATATAAAGAAAAACATATACAAACGTAAATAACTAATGGCGAAAGTAAACGGTGTTAACCTTGTAAATACGGGTCGTCACACTGTAGCAGGGAGACAACAGCCGAATTTTTTATCGCTTCCCGAAAGGAGACCATGGCCTGTTCATGCTCGACTTGGATGGCTGCCAGCTTTACCTCGGCGTCCTGGGTGACCTTTTTTAGCTTATCCTCGTAGTGTCTGGACTTGGCTTCAGCAATAGTGCCCTGATCAGCAACAGTGGTCTCAAGCTGCTTGATCCTAGCTTCTTGAAACTTGTTTCTACTGCAGGCATCGGTGTAGAGATGAAGCAGATGCTGGAGACCCTGCAAGACAAAATCCAGGTATAAGTTGAAACTTACTAACCAGACAATTCTCTCAGGATATGTACGCAGGATATAGAACCAGAATATTACATTGTTGAGGAAGGATGTCATCGGCTCCAAGGAGTCGGTAAAGCTGAGTTCTTCATAAGAGAACCCTTCAGAGTCAGGAGTGCTGACCTCCGAACCCTTCCTCTTCTTGGAAGTAGAAGCTCGAGTTCTTGGGTTGGGCTTAGGAACCGGGACTGGTTTGGAGCTGGTGGTAGCAGGGGTTTCCTTCTTGATGTTGACTGGAGTGGGGTAGCTGTCGAGTTCATCGAGGTCAAGAAGGATAGGAACTTTGCTGGAATCTGCATACAGGGAGTAACTTTAAAACTCTTTTTTGAACTATATCAAATAAAAACATGTATGCAGGATATTGAGTAGGATCCTTACCAGACATGTTTGAACTAGAGGGTTGGCTTGAAGATGCTGGAAGTGGGTTGAAACTCCTTTCAACTTCTGGGAGAAGTCGGATGATGTCAATTCTTTTCTGAGAGTCAGGTAGAGGAGGTGCAAGCTTTCTGAAATCAGCTGTATACAAGAAAGAAAAAAGAAAATCAGTTCAGGATATAAAACAGGATATAAGATAGGATGTGAGTCAGGATCATCCTAAAACCCTAAATCCTACCCTTTCTCAACCACTTCAACGGATAAACCGCTCCACCAGGGATTGAATCTCTTTTTACAAAGAAAAACTTGGATTTCCATTCCTCTTCATTCCTGGTGGCTCGGAGTATCAGTGGGTCACTGGAGGTAGAATAGAACAAGAATCGACAAGAGCCATGGAATCTAAGCTGGTATGCTAAGGGGAGGTCATGAACATAAAGATCAGGGACATGCTTGTTCTTGATTTGATCAAGAACAAGCAAAACTCGGCAAAGCATTGTCATTGTTTGACTAAAACAGATTTTTGTGATATTGAAAAACTCGGTGATGAAGTCAGGAAACGGGAATTGTAGCCCTAAGGTAAAAGGAAAAGCATTAAACCACAGCCACTCATCGGAAACCATGTCCGACCGGATTTCCTGATCGAACGGCCGGAACACCGTCCCTTTCGGAAAGATGCCGGAGGTTTTGAGGGCTGACAGATGAGCGCTGTCAAAGGAGCATACTTCTTTCTCCGGATCTTGGAGAATATTCTGGTGAATAAACGAGGGGGCAGAGTCACCGGAGCTAGATCTGGTTTGTCTCGCCATATGATCGCCGGAATATTGTGAAGAATAGAGAGAAGAAGATGAAGGTGAAAGAAGGGATTTTACCTTTTTGCTCTTCGGTGAAGGTTAAATGAAGATAAGGGTGAGAAGTTATATGGAAGTAATGAGTGAATTCAGTCTGAGCAGTTACAAGCGGTCAAATCAGGGGTCTTATCTCATAATTGCCTCGTTCATCATGAAAAAAATGTAACCGTTAGTCTCAGGATTCTTAACGGTAACATTTTTGGGGATAATTGTTATGGGTGAAATTCTGAGCCCATATCCTGGATGATATCTTGAATTATATCTTGACTATATGATAAATGTTCATACTCAGGATGCTGACTCAGGATATTGGTAACATCCTGACATGGTATCCTGAGGATTACTAACGGATTATGTGCAGGAGTAAGAGCTCAAGGTTGCAACGTTCGTGAAGACCTCTTCCCCTGAAGACTCGGTCCAAGTTGTTCGAAGAAAGACGTTGAGGCCGCTTTACTTGGTCTCCAACGTTAACTAGGGAATATTCGTTGGCATCCCCCATTTATAGGAGATTTTGTTTTCATTTCATAGATATAAATAGACGGATAAACCAGATCAAATAGGACATCACACTCACTACTCTCGAACTCTTCTACTCTCTCTCTCGCAACTCTCACTTTCTGAAAAAAGCATTGTAACACTTAGTAGCGATCTGGTCAATATCCGGCACTGTATCCTGACATTTGAAGTAATAAGAAGAACAAGGCAGCTGCGATTGTCAGCTCCCGAGGTTTTGTGCTGGCGATCTAGATTGATCAAGGGCTTTCCTCGTACATCTCGTGTCACCCTTTACTTTTTGCTCATTGTTTGATTATAGATATAGCTCGATATCCTGAGCTATATCCTGAACACTGTCTTTTGCAAACAACTATACCAGGATATTTTCAATTCACATTCTTAGCACACTACCTCACTTAACTAATTTGATCACTAAATTGCTTAGGTAATTTTTGACCAAAACAATAAGGCTTTGATTATCGAATGACTAACATTAGTGTGTTTTATGTTGATTATCATGTTGTGTTTTATATTCATAGTTCTACAATGATTTGTTTGAAGTTTTTATTGATTATTAGGGTTTGAATATTGTGTTTTAGTGATCTTCACAATTTTATTTGTGGGTTTTGAGTGTGTTTTATGACTGAAATTGTGGTGTGTTATGACTTTATACACTTTGTAGGAAAAATGGACCTTGTAGCAGAACCCCACCCTCAAACTAAAACGTTTTCTTTCGAACTTATTCGGTCGTTTCGCGTGAATTCCAGCAAGCACTAAATAGTTTCGTTTAACTCAATCGATCTCAATTATTTAGGCGTTATAACAGTTAATCAAATAACAAAACATAACCGATGTATTGTTCTCGTTAATCATTCATGTGATTAAATGATTCTAGTTTGTAATATGTGAAACCGATTTGGTAATTGATTCGTGCATAACTATTTAATATCGAACTTAGTATATAAAGACACTCGATGGAACCTTTTGAATCACTCAAACGCTCAGTCTTTTCCGCTCTGAAAATTCTTTGCACTTGCCGGATTCCCCGCCGGAGTTCAACATCGTTTGTCTCTTGTTCTCCTTCATCCAGTCGTCATCAGAGGTATTTTCTTTGCGTATTCTGTTCGTTATACATCTAGGATCAAAATCCCCATGTCGATTTGTCATAATTGTAATCAAACAGTGTTGATTTTGAGTAATTGAAACTAGGGTTCATCCTTATTCTTGACTGATTTGGGAATTAGATCTTTTAGTAACCTTTGTAAGATAGTAGCTAATTAATTAGGTAATCTAGTTAAACACTAATCACAAATTTCCCGTGGATGCGATACCCTACTTACGCTATCTACTTACGCCATTGATTCTGATTGTGATTCCATTGCATATAATTTTTTTGGGACGAAAAAAAATAAGTGTGAGGATTTGATCGGTGCATTTTAGGTACACATTATTGAATATTTATTATGGTGAAAATGCAAAAGTATTAACATAAATTTATTCGGTTTTGTATTTGGTGGGTTACAAAAGAAAATGAGCTTAAAGGATTATTAAATTAAAAGTTGTAACAAGAAACTAATTATATTTATGTTTAGAGAGATGTAATTAGTTTGGAATTAATTGAGAATTTGGAGTTAACGAAGAGAAATGCATCTTTACGTTAACTAGGAAACAAATAAAAGAAATAATTAATTTTCGTTGGACTTGAAGTGTAAACTAAAAATTGAATTACATTAATGGACTAAATTGATGTTATTATTGTAATGTGATTTGATTTTTTTCAGCAAGTAGCAAGTATGTGGAAACAAAAGGAAAAGAGACATTGAAAAGCAATTATGAGATTGGGCCTAGTGATCAACGATCCAACAACAAGGAAAATGAAACGAGCAATGGGTTGGGTTTGGATGATTGGACTGGATTGATATGAAGGAATAATTAAATCGGGCTGAATCATGAGGGCAACTTTATGCCAACAACAGAAGTTGGTGAACTGTAGAGAATAAAAAGAAAAGATGTGACGGCTGAATTATAAAAGAGGGGGTTTTTGTTGTTACAGAGGCTTGGCTCGCAAGTTTTAGAGGGGATATATATAATTGTTTTTGACGGCATTTTTGTGGGGGGAATGCAACTTTCTTGGATCGCAAAAAGAGACTAAAGCACAGAAATCAAGGCAACAAGATGACGAGCATGTGCGGCTAATCTCTTTGTGGCTTCCGCCCGAATGAACGATTGCTTTGTTTTGTACAAGACTTTGTTTCTTTTTCAGATTCTTTTTAACTGGTAAATCTTGACCACTTGTGTTGATTTTGTGAAACGTTTGTTATATTTGAATTGTTTGTCGTTTATCAAGCGTATTGGCAATTTCTTTGCATTGCTAGCGGGTTGGTAAATTGGTAGCTAATTGATATAGTAAAACGAGTTATCAGGTTGTATGGTGAGTCTTAAAAACTATCTCTAATAATTAATCAAAATCATTACTTTCAAGGCCATGTCTGTGTGGTGTTATGAATCTGTAAACGAGTTTTCATGTTAAAACAGGCAATCGGGATTCCAGGTGGAGGTTACTTTTTCTCATCTTGATCACAACTTTATTAATCAGTTTTCGTGTTTTTGAAATCAATTAGTCAAACCCCAAAAGTAGATAAGTTTAGTTTTAGTTAAAAATCTCTACACTGACCACAAATTCCCTGTGGATACGATACCCTACTCACGTTATCTACTTAGTTTAATTAGTTTTTTGCATGACCCTTACGACAGCCACCAGGAACATGGATTTCTTTATATGTAATCCATGTACATAAAGGTTGTTAGTTGTTATTCTTTTCTTATTTATACTTTCAATGTATTTGAATGTTCCATTTCTTAATAAAATTCTAAGACTTTTGTCCATCGGTGTAAATCTTGACGAGACCGGCCCCAAAAATGAGAAGACACAAACTGAGATTTTATTCCATTGCTAGAATCTCTGTTTTCAAGGCTCACCCAAGCGTGCGCCTAGGCCCACTTTTCAGGCCCAGCTAATATTGTTTGAACATGTTTGAAACAATTATAAGAACCCTGAACAACCTGGAAACAACCTAAAACAACTTGAACTAACCATAAAGAAACCTAAAACCTGTCTAAAATCACTAAAAAACTGTATTTTTATACTACTCGCCTAAAATAACCCTCTCTTTTTAAGCCCCTTGCATTGAGGCCCAAGCTCACCCTTTGCACCTTGAGTGCGCCTTGTGCCTTTGACAACTATGGCTAGAATGCTATTGGTGACTTTGTAATGCTTTAAACGAGTATAGACTTGAACCTACATAAGACTTCTAATTAATGAAGTACAAGGAAATAATCTCATTGATCCAATTATACTCTAAAGGAGATCAATATTGTTTTTTGCATATGTAAGGACCCATTGAAGGTTAAACTTATGGAACGAAACTAATGTCCCATTAGGTCTATCTCAGTATGTTATGATATCTATCACGTAAGAGATATCTCTGAGATCTATTATATCAAAGTATTATATAAGGACAAGTTTGTTTTAGTTGCTCCTGCTCATCTTGAGGTAGGTACATTAATTCACTTTGTTTTTGATGAAAACAATTGCATTAAGATTTCGCATTTTGATGTTTGCATTAACTCATACATGGATTTTATTAACTTACAGGCAAAGTGTTCTTTGACCTTCAGTTTAGAACTTACAGGTTGTTTAATGAACATGTAAATAAGTAAGTCAGTTGTTAGGTAAAGTTGTTTGATGTTCATTTAGTGTAGCTTTAAACTATCATAAGCTACTAAAACAATGATGATCCTCAAATAAATCTTTTGTAAGATAGGTAATAAAGATAAATAATTTATCTCTTCCTAGGTATAACCTTTGACAATCAATCGTGCTTCTTAGTGTCTTAACGTTTGCATTAGGATTCAGTTTGGTTGAGAACACTCTTAGGTAATTCCACCAAATCCCAAACGTTATTCGAACACATAAAATCAGTTTTACTAGAAAACAATTTTATTCCATTTAGAAGATTGATTAATGTTAATGGCTTAATTAGAAGAGTAGGATCACTAAACTTTCCAATATCCATTTCAAAGGAGGATATGTAATCATCAAAGTTAGTAGGCTTTTAAACCTAGATGACTTCATGAGTTGATTATTGGGTATATTACGAGTTTCAGTTTTATAGATTAGCTCTTGGTTAGGTTGCTATAATTTTCAAAATTCTAAGCGTCTAAGAGTTGATGCCGTATGGTGTACCAAATTTTAAAAGTGTTCCAATTAGGTCACTCAAGTTTCAAAAGTGTTCCAATCAGGTCACTCAATATTCATTTTTCATTAAAATTAAGGGTTTTTTCATCAATTTCATAATTCATAGGTAACCGCAGTGATGTGAATTTTTGTTTTTTTCCCTTTTATTTGATGCTAACGTACGTAGATTGTAACTTGTTTATTTAATTTTTTTAATGTAATTAAAGTGTTTTTATTTTTAATAAATATAATTTCATATATTAAAATAATCCGACCCTAGCATCTTATGCTCAATTTTTTTCTTGACACATGGAAAAAAAGACATGGCACGATTTGAATGCTAAGTTATCTAATTGGGTCAAAAACGATACGGGTGACATAATTACAACACTTTTAAAACTTGGTTACTATTATGTAAGATTTTCCCTTTATAAAATAACACATACAGATTCTATAATAAGAATACAAAATCTTAACATGAAAATTTGGTAAAATATTTAAATAAAAGTGGTTTTCATTTAAAATTTGAAATAAAAGGTCAAATCACAAGTAAAAAAAAGACTAGAAGTTTAGAACAACTCTCATTTTTACAATCTAACGAACTCGACACTCAAATGTTACCACTTCTATTAGATTCACGTGGCAATCTATTTCATTTTACCACCCTCCAGTACTTTTTAAATTTGTATCAAATAATAAATAACATCCAATGGATAAGGCATTACAAGTTGAAGTGGGATCGTTTCCACCAATGGAACTTACTTCGCCCCGGTCAGAGGTATCCCGCATTGATAATCTTTCATACCATTGTTTCTCAACTTAGTAGCGACAACGCAATTCCTAATTATTATCCGTTGCTGTTAAAAAAGGTATCATACTTCTTATCTTACTTGCAATATTTTCATAACTGGTCATCAAAGTGCTCGTCTTAGCAGTCCACTGGTTAGACCAGGAATTGCGCAACAAATAATTTGAATTGCGCAACAAATAATTTGAAATACAAAGCACTGGATATATAAAACATGGAGCATGGGCAGAAAGTGATATTTTGGAAAGAAAAGATGAAAATATAAGGAATATTGAAATTCGTTCTAACAAACAGGTTTGGTTCGTGGGTTTGACTACTCAATTAAAATGGAGACAATTCAAATAGAATCAAGAGAACTCGTTCAAAGTAATTTGAAACTACTCAGAAGACACTTTAGGTTTCTTCTTATAAACCGACCTAAATTGAAATGGCTAGAAGTGTGATTTACACAATAAGAGTTGAAATTTTAATTTTTTTTAGACAAAAAGAAAAAACTCACCTAACCATTTTATTAGAAAGTGGAATACAACTTTTTGTAGTCCTACTTCTTCAAACTTTACAATAAAACAACTAAACAAGTAATGGGCCACGGTTCAAATGGGCCCACACACTCAAATCCTAAACTCAAAACTGAAACCTATAAGTGTAGACGAGGCGTCGACAGATTCACTTTCCTGTTGAAATCCTAGATTGGTGACGGATTCACATCTTCAAACCTTAAATTGGGGTTCATCGCTCAGACCCTGAATTGGAAGTTGGAAGAGATTGCCATTCACGGTGCTACATCACTCTAATTTAGGTACTTTTCTTTACGACAAACATATTTATCTGAAAAACTTTCAACAATCTATTTCGTTATCTTTATATTTCAGCAATCAAAATGTCAGACTTCATACCTTTAGCGATCCAAGAAGAAATTATGAAAAGGCTTCCAACCAAATCACTTCTGCAGTTTAGATCTGTTTCAAAAACATGGAAGTCTTTGATTGATAGCTCTAAATTTATTGCTGATTATAGCGTCCAACAAACCCATGAGAATCATCTATTAGTATGGTACCTTGATTACGAAAAGCTTGAAGTGAATTATGTTTCTATTGTGGATGATGATGACGAGCCCTTCCCCTTGTTTCCCCTGATTACTAGTCCAATACCCGGGGGACTTAGCATGCCAACAATCATAGGTAGCTCTCAAGGCTTGTTCTGCATGTATCATCATTTTGGAGAAAGCATACTTGTTTGGAATCCATCTATCAGAAAATCGGTTGCTGTTGATGTCCCTTATGTGCAAGGCTATCAAAGGGTGTTTGGTTTTACAGTTTGCCCTTGCACTAGCGATCCTAAGGTTGTCAAGATTAGCTATACATGTTTGTCAAACTTGGAGGACAATATTATAACATGCACTCCATGGCACGTTGAAGTTTATACAATGAGCTCAAGGACTTGGAGAAGTATACCTACTATCAATTAGTCTTGTAACTCAATTCTATTGAGTCCGATACAAGTAGCTATGGGTGAGGTTATTTATTGGTTTGCTTTTGATGCTGTGCATATTAACGAGATGTCAACTTCAAGGTATAATATGATTGTGTCATTTGATACGACAAGTCACAGTTTTATGGAAATATCACTCCCTGCAGATACTTTAGCCCGGCCCCATTACCTTGGTCTGTCTATATCTAAGCTAAAAGAGTCTCTTGTTGTGATTGACCAAGGTAACGACGATGTTTATGATGTGTGGATGAGGATGATTCCATTGCATATAATTTTTTTGGGACGAAAAAAAAAAGTGTGAGGATTTGATCGGTGCATTTTAGGTACACATTATTGAATATTTATTATGGTGAAAATGCAAAAGTATTAACATAAATTTATTCGGTTTTGTATTTGGTGGGTTACAAAAGAAAATGAGCTTAAAGGATTATTAAATTAAAAGTTGTAACAAGAAACTAATTATATTTATGTTTAGAGAGATGTAATTAGTTTGGAATTAATTGAGAACTAGGTTTTTTTCCCTGTCGCCGCGTTGCGGCTACTTAAATTCAGTTATTGTAAACAACAGGGGGATTCAGGATTCGACCAGCACACTATGGCGGGGGAGATCGGATGTATCTGGGTCCCGGTCAAAGTACAGAGGAGAATCGTCCTAAATAAGGTATCAGATACAGTGTCTAGCTTCATGTTGAAATTGGAAGCCAAATTCAGCTTCAAATTAAAAAATAGACATATTTTTTTATCTCATATTCGAGGCACTCAAAAAACAATCAACCATAAATATGGCACATCTATATGGCAACATATGCAATTCAAAATAGAAAAGCAAAGGTTTAAACATCTATAGCTGTTTTTTTTAACAGCAAAATAAACTTTTATTTCCAAATGGCAAGCAAGTAGGTAAACCATAACCATTACATCAGTTACTGGGAATAAGCACGCTTACAAAACTTCTGGCACCTGCTCAAATTCCATAGGAAGGACAGATGCTTAATATCCTCTATGACCCTTCTTGGCAATGATGACTTACCCTTGAACACCACTCTATATCTTTCTTTCCACAAAGCGCACATTGAGATACAAAAGATAGCGATAATAACACGTTTCTTTTCTCTATCAAGCAGCCATGCTTTCGGGCTCTGCAAAACCTGTCTCACACCAATGAATGAAACCGACGGAATACCAGCCCACTTCACAACCAAATTCCATATCACTGATGGTACAGAACCTACTAATACGTGATCCACGTCTTCCGAAACTAAGCCACAAAAAGGACATACATTGTGGACTATGATGTCCCTTTTATTCAGCCCCGACCTATTTGGCAGCGCATTTGACGCAACCTTCCAACACAAAATACTTGCTTTTTTTTTGAACCATAGATACCCATTTAAAGCTTACCGAATTTTCGGGCAAAGTCTTCTCCTTGATAATAGATCTCGCTGATTTAGTGGAGAATGTCAAAAGTGTTGTCAGCATGCCAGTTGAAATAACATGCTGATCCAATATACGCTCTATTTCCATCAGCTTTATACCCTCCATTGGCAAGTTTGACCTACTGATCCAATATACGCTGTATTTCCATCAGCTTTATACTCTCCATTGGCAAGTTTGGTGCAGGTTTCCAGCACCACATCTTTTGCACTGAATCATTGATGCCTCCCCGTTAGACGGCCAAATAACACGATCACTCACCCAACAACTTTTGTTCCCTTTAATACTGAATTAACCTGGAAAAACATCCTTTAATACTCCCACAAAAAACGGATATCACGCTCAACCATCTCACACAGTTAAAAATCTAAAATCCATTATTTGCACATGTAGTTTAATTAACTAAACATTTAAATTTACTTAGTGAAAAATTAAGCATCAAACAGAAGACTTGGTCTTCACTATCTATTAATCAAACACATGAAATACATAATCAAAGTAAATAAGAAAGGAAAGCAAAATTACTTAAACTTTAATAAATAATGAATGGGGTTCTATGGTGAGCCCCCAAATATGGGCACTCCTTTAGCTTTCCTTCAAATTTTGAGAGATGGAGGTGGCAACAGGGATTCTGATGTGGGAATAGAAAATGACAAATTCTCTTATTTTTCCTATTATATAGGGGTGGAGGTAGGAATGGGGAACCTATTGTGAATTCTCTAACGATAATGATAAATCCCCAAAACTGCAATAGGAATAACTAAAAAATAATTTAAGTTATATAATAACTTAGAGCCTTTAACAAAAACAATTTCAAAGATTTCGAGTGAAAAAAAAAAAAAAAAGAGTCAAATTCAAAAAAAACTTATTGTTTGACTGATATGTAATTGTTAAGAAGAGCAATTTTTGCTACAAAACTATATCAAACCCCAAAGTTGCTATTTAGAAACTTATGAGATAATATAACTGTTAATTTTGATCATTGAATGTTAAAGAATCTTACAACAGAATCATCCATGGTGTTTGTGATCACATTTGGCATGTTCGTTACTTGAGGAAAAAACAAACAAATAGTGAATCAGGTCAACCAAATCTGAGCGGTCCAAAGATACACATAATTTTTACCTGAACTTGTGTTGACGGTTGACACTTTATCCAACCCATCCAAATTGTACTATTTGCACTCCTTAAAGTAATTTTTATCTGATCTCAGCAATCGACACCACCGCAGACCGCCATCGCCACCGAAGAGCACCACAACCACCGCCATCGCCGAAGACAACCATTACCATCGCCGCTGGTTTGCATTTATCGTCTCTACCAACAGCTCCTGCTCGAATCCGAGCCGGCGGCACACAACAACACAATCGAGACTACTATTCCGGTGGGTGGACCAAAGAACCTACCGGCCACCGTGACTGTCTCTCTCTATATAAATTAGGCTGAGGGTTATACTGTAATTTTAGGATTGCGGTAAGACACAACTGTAATTTGATCGGTGGCACAAGGACAAAATTGTCTTATGTTTGAAAGCTGGTAGGTGACGCCGTTACCATTAATAACTGTTCCTCAGTTATGTTTGAAATTAATACATATATATGAATTTGGAGTTAACGAAGAGAAATGCATCTTTACGTTAACTAGGAAACAAATAAAAGAAATAATTAATTTTCGTTGGACTTGAAGTGTAAACTAAAAATTGAATTACATTATAAATTGATGTTATTATTGTAATGTGATTTGATTTTTTTCAGCAAGTAGCAAGTATGTGGAAACAAAAGGAAAAGAGACATTGAAAAGCAATTATGAGATTGGGCCTAGTGATCAACGATCCAACAACAAGCAAAATGAAACGAGCAATGGGTTGGGTTTGGATGATTGGACTGGATTGATATGAAGGAATAATTAAATCGGGCTGAATCATGAGGGCAACTTTATGCCAACAACAGAAGTTGGTGAACTGTAGAGAATAAAAAGAAAAGATGTGACGGCTGAATTATAAAAGAGGGGGTTTTTGTCGTTACAGAGGCTTGGCTCGCAAGTTTTAGAGGGGATATAATAATTGTTTTGACGGCAATTTGTGGGGGGAATGCAACTTTCTTGGATCGCAAAAAGAGACTAAAGCACAGAAATCAAGGCAACAAGATGACGAGCATGTGCGGCTATTCTCTTTGTGGCTTCCGCCCGGATGAACGATTGCTTTGTTTTGTACAAGACTTTGTTTCTTTTTCAGATTCTTTTTAACCGGTAAATCTTGACCACTTGTGTTGATTTTTTGAAACTTTGTTATATTTGAATTGTTTGTCGTTTATCAAGCGTATTGGCAATTTCTTTGCATTGCTAGCGGGTTGGTAAATTGGTGGCTAATTGATATAGTAAAACGAGTTATTAGGTTGTATGGTGAGTCTTAAAAACTATCTCTAATAATTAATCAAAATCATTACTTCCAAGGCCATGTCTGTGTGGTGTTATGAATTTGTAAACGAGTTTTCATGTTAAAACAGGCAATCGGGATTCCAGGTGGAGGTTACCTTTTCTCATCTTGATCACAACTTTTGTTGGTACACTTTATGTGGACGCGACTCGACTCGGTTCGATTCGGTTCGGGTCGACTCGGTTAGGTCCGGCTCCAGCCCAACGTCACGACATTCCTCCGTCGTGCGCCCCAGAGTTCGACACGCGAAGCACGGAGCGCCGCAAACCCATTCCTGTTTACACATCACCATGACATCATCATTGTGATGTCATGATGATGTCACAAGCATTTGTCTTATGTTTTGACTTGGTGAAAGATGTAAACATAAATGAATCTGGGCCGTAAACTTCATTGGGCCTAAAGCTTGGTTTGGGCCTTTGACTTTAAAGTTGGCTCATAACATGTCGACGAAACAGAAAGAATGAATTAATATGTATGTCGACGAAACAAGATGTGTTTCGTCGACTTTAGTGTTTCGTCGTGGCCTTTATGCGTTTCGTCATGTCTGTGTCTGTTTTAGTATAAATAGCTCTCATAGTTTCTGTGTAAAACTCAGATGAGAGAATACCCTGAGAGTTATACTGTCAAACTGTGTGTGTATCAGTTGTAATTGGTTCTCATCCCGTTTAATCAATAGAGTGTGTTTCTTTGGTTAATCCGTGTTCATTACTTTCTGTGTTTGGTTTGCACCGTCACGGGGATTCCGCACCCGTTACCGTGTTTGTGATAAACAAGGATTTGGTTTTCGTTATCGATCCTTACCGGAAAAACGGGACCTACAAGTGGTATCAGAGCTTTGGCTCTAATCCTTGTTTAAAACCAAACAAGTTTGGGTTTTTATCAAGTGGTTTTTAGTGATTTTTCAGATTTTGTTCTTTAAAATTTTATTTTTTTTCTGGAAAAAGTCACTAAAATCAGTGTTTATCTTGTTGTTTTGCTAAAAGTTTGTTTAAAAACCTTGTTTGTTTGAATGTTTACATGTTACTAATGGGTTTTTGGTGAAAGTTTTATGCGAATTCGGGTTTCGGAAAATTCGTCAGTGGCCGGAATCTTCAAACCTTCATCGTTTGTTCATCAGAAATTCAAAGTGTTCTTGGTATAATCATATTGTTCTTGATAATATATGTTGTTTGATCTGGATTTTTGTTTGAGCTAAAGTGTTGTTGTTTATTATATATTAATTTGACTTGTGAGTACAAAGCCATAATGGTTTACTGAAAAAGAAGCTTTGAAAAGGAGAAAAGCATGGCCATGAGTTGAAAATTGTGTCCTTTGTCAGAAAGAGATAAGGCTCTTGAAATATCTCACCAACTCACTAATTTTATCCTTTGTTGACAAAAGTCCTTGGAAAGAAAACCAAAGTTTTAAACATATATAAGTTTCGTCAAACATCAAAGTGTTATCCACCCGTAGTTTCGTCGATCAAGATTATTTATCAGTGGTTTAGTCAATATATTGGGTTTGGTCGGTTTATGTTTGTCACATTAAAAAAAAGGGAATTATAAGAGACAAAGTCCATCATATATCAGAATCCAGTTTCGTCGAGAATTTATTCACATCTGTTTCGTCGCCCAGATTTATCATACTTCAGTTTCGTCGCACACAATTCACATTTGTTTCGTCGACCAGTTATCAAATATGTTTTGTCGGCAAGTTTCAAATCAGTTTCGTCGCCAAGCACATCATTATGTTTCGTCGCAACTAGTATCAATCTGTTTCGTCAATTAAGAATTCAAGATCTGTTTCGTCGATCATAACTTATTTTCTGTTTCGTCGATCATAACTCAACATCTGTTTCGTCGTTCATTATCAAACAGAGTGTTTCGTCGAGATACTAGTGATTTTTAACAGAAGACTTGCAAAAGTGTTTTAACAGCGTGTTTTCAAGTGTGTGATCAGGAACTCTATTCAATACATCAATTATGAGTTGGACTGAAATGTACCTGCCTGGTTTTGCTCCTTCAGCTCCACCTCCGGTTTTCGATCCAAGAGCCTATCTTCCACCACCTAAACCGACACAACCCCCTCCACATCAGACTTCGATGGCCGAATATTTAGCGAATTCCATACCTAAACCCCCTCCATAAGTTCCTCCCACTCAACCTCGCTTTGCTACACCTCAAGCTCAACCTCAACAAGGCAACCAAAATCCCTTCATAAATCAAACAAGTACATCCACGTCCAACTCAAATAAAGCCGATGACTCCTGGTCTGTACAATTTGGAAGTGGAGATCAAGGAGGAACTGAGTTTTATGCTGAAATTGTCAAGAATGTTAATGATGGTGAATCTTCAGGAAATGATGACAGTTCAGGATATAGTGGCAGTACTGATGCAGATAGCTCAGGTGTGAGTGATTACTGTTCAGAATCGGACATCAAGGAGGGAATGGATTCTGAAGCTGATAGTTTGTCGAATGGTGCCAAGGAGATGAAATGTCAAAAATCTGACTTAATCAAGAAAGTTGATGTTACATCAGAAGAAATGGAGAAGATTCTCACTGAAGATGGATCTTTCTCTTCTCAGACTGCCTTTATGGCTAATGTCACAGCTTCTACAAGTCAGGTAAAATCTGAAACTCCTAGCATATGTAATGATTGTGCTGATATGAAACATGAATGTGCTGAATTGAAACGTGAATCTGAAACGGTTCATAGTCACAATCAAAGTCTGGTTATTGAACTGTCAAAGTGCAAAGAGGCAAATATGGCTTTAGCTAGAAACGAAAAGGATTTTAAATATGTACTTGAAACCTTAAAGAAAAGTGTTTCCGAATTGACCAAAACTGTTTTCAATAAACAAATTGGTATTAACAATTACATTAATATCATCGAGGAAACCAAAAAGGAGCTAGCCATTGCCAAATGCGAGTATGATGCGATCAAGCTCAAATTGGATAGTTATTCTAACTCCCGATATGTGCTTGATCACATCATAGACGTTCAAAAACTGAAAGGTAATGTGAAAGGCGTAGGGTATAAGTCGTGTCCGCCTCCTTTGAGACACAACTATACCAGAATGCCCGATGAGGAGGAAATGCCACGTTTTGAACCTAGTGTGCCTTTTGATTATGAGGAAGTTACTACAGGATTAGGGTTCAAACCGAACAATTCCTCGGAGGGCTCATCTGATAGGAAAGAAAAGAAAAGACATCTGTTACTGAACAAAGTCCTCTAACAATTGAGGACTATGATTCTTCGGATGATGAATCAGATGTGAGTGAAGAGGATAAATCTCTTGAAAAGAACAAAGGAGTAGAAGTCCCTGTTGAGAATCATATTCTGTGTGATCCTCCTACTCCTGCTGTGCACTCAATTGTTAAACAAGAGATAGATCCTATCACTGAGATAGTGTCTACTGTTAAGAGTGATAATTTGTTGTACACACTAGTCGGTGATGACAGAATTTATTCAAACACAGCTTTTCCAATTAAAAACATCAGTCAATCTTTGATTGATAAAGTGTTTGAAGATACTACCAGTAAGTTTTTGGAAAAGGGGATCCCGAGAGTTTCAGTAACTCAGGGTGATCCGATTCCAAAAGCTGAAGTTAGAAGAAAATTTGGAAATCAAAAATCACCGACAAAGCAACAATCTGTCGCTTTTAAGGGTAAACAACAACAACGAGCTCCAAAGCCCAAGGCTATGGTTGAATCAAAAGGAGCTCATTACAAGAAGAAAGCAAAAGACGTTAAGTTTGTGGCCTCCAAAGGTACTGATAAAGTGGAGACTTTTGAAAATAAGTCAAATACCGATTTTGTTCAAAAAGTCAACATTTTGAAACGTAATAGTGATAACAATTACACCCAACACACAAACGGGTGTGAAGCTAGTACCTCTGGGTCTACAATTTCAACGTCAGGCCATCGATCAGATTCTCCTAAGTTTGTTGAAAGGAGAAAATGTTTTAAGTGTGGGGAGTTCGGACACATCATTAAAAACTGTAAAAACACTCCCAAAGAAAATTTTATTGAAAGACCCCCCTCTGAACAAGGTCACTCACAACGTCGTCCTGTTTCTCCAAAACATGATAAACGTACTATTAAAGAACAAGAAACAAAACAACGACGTAAAAATGTGAAGGTGATCGAAAAGGCTTTAAAAACGGAAGTAAAATCTGTTAAAAGGAAACCTAGTTTGTCACAACCATTAAAACCAGAAATTGTACATAATACACAATCTGGTAGACGGAAACAAGCTTGGAGACCTAAAACGGATAAGGTTTCAAGGGGAGTATCATCAGTTCTAGATCATCGAGAAGTTGAGATAACTTACGTCGATGAACATGGGCGACCTAAGTCTGTTAAGGCTTGGGTCCCCCTCTCCATCTAATCTCTGAGTGAGTGTGCAGGATGTTCCAGGAGGAACTTTCGATAGTCATAGGATTATTGATAGTGGAATGTTCATGCACAAGATCGGCGACAGAAGAAATTGTTGCCTTTGATGGAGAGAAAAAGAAAAGAAGACAAATTTTCTGTCGAAAGAAATTGAAAAGCTTCGACAAATTGAAAATCATTCCAAGCGTTTGATTGTTAAAGGCTTTAATCGGGTCCCCAGGATAGATTCAATCAAAATGTACGCCCCTGCAGCACGTCTGAAGTTCAAAATTAACAAGATGAACGTGCAGTGTACATTTCTTCGCTGTGTGATTGAAGAAAATGTGTTTGTTGAACAGACCAACCGGGTGTGAGGATGCCTTGGCATGGTTTGAACAACCGCACACTACTTCTGAAAGAGAAAGATAAAGACCTTCGCTGGTGCAATATGGAAGACCAGCCGGACCCAAAGGTTTATGATCTTGTTGCTGTCAAGAGATTTCTCAGTAGCTACAAAAATTCGACTTTGAAGTCCACACCGGGTGGATATCCAGTTTAGGAGAGCACTCAGATTCCTTGCAATGCATGAAGCTGTTGCAGGATACGGTTTCGAATTTCTAATCTCTCCTATACTTGTCGATATTTAAGCTGCTTTTTGAATTATTATCTCATACAGCACTCTTTGACCTGACAAGTTGATCTCGAATATCACCTCACACGTGATTGTTTCGCTATGAAACTCGTCAATGTTGTCATGGTCCACACCGCTTACCGACGTGCCAACTCATTTTTCCAAAATTCGATAAATCATTTCTGATTAAATTAATTTTGGTAAACGGCATTGAGGTAAAACATGAGTTAACCGACATCGGGAAATCCTTTTTGTAAATATCTTTGTGTCTTTTAAATTTATCTTAGTTTGTTGATTTTAGGGGGAGTAAATCCAATATTTAAAAATTCAAAAACATCGAAAAATTTCAAAAGCACAAAAACAATAGAAAAACAAAAATGAGTTTCCTGGCGAGAAAAAGAGAAAATGATAGTAAATCAGTGGTCTGTTGAAACATCTTTAAACTGAAATGCAAAATGAAAAACGATAAGCAACTCTATATAAGATGTATCGGTAGGCTCACAATCATTTTAAAGTGTGCAGGGTGATATAAATCTTAAATCGACTGAAGACCAGGTGGGAACCGCACATTGGCATATGGTCTTAGTACCGAAATTTCATTTGAGAGATTGCCGAGGTTCTGAGATATTCGGTCTTTATGCTGTCTTATCATCTGGGTATCATGGTTGTATCAAACCCGAAAAATAACGGAGACGGAGTCTAGATCTTCCATGATACTATACATACGTGTACATACTGCATACGACCTCAATAAGTGATCAACCATCACATGTCCAAACAAAATAAGTGATAATATATCACAGTTTCTTTCCGGGAGTTAAGTTCGTCTCTCTGCTGTACGAAAGTACTGACCTGTTCACGGACTTGCTCCTGTGCCCTTCATGCATCTGAAAATCAAGTTCCTCATCAATAAGTGATTCTATTACATAGGGCTTGTTTTCAATCAAAATAAGCGAGTTTCTCACATCTTTTATACGGTCAAACAGATGATAAACGGTATACTCACCGGTAAGATGAACTCTCGTGCATGCCTTGATACGGGAATGTGTCGTGTGTGGATGAACACCGGTCTGTAAGTATAAATCATACCTTAACGTATCCCCTAATCATGATTACACTTGATAAGTTGAGCTTATGTGGACAACAATACCGATAATTGTTATAGGATGCTTATCTAAATGTTAACTAATTGAACAAAAAGAGCGTTTTGGCGTGACCATACACTGATATGATTCTCTTACCCTCGAAACTCGCAAAAAGAATGTTTGTAAATATTTGTTTATTGTTTTCAGTTTATGCATCTTTGTATATATTTATTTATTGCTTTCCGTCTTTACATTTGAAAAATGAAAAATTCCAAAAAGATTTTAGGTGTGTTTTAATATAAACTTTATAAAAGCCAAAAAGATTTTGCTTCTAGTTTATTTTTGATTGACTGATGTTGGAACTCGAGTCTATCCTACCGAAAATCCTGATCGTAAGCCGGAAAACAATTGGACCTTCATAAACTGTCGAAGTTAACAAATTTTGAAAGTTAAGGGATTAAAATTGATCATTTTCTAAACTTTCAAACTGTTGTCGGTCGATGTTTGATTGAGATTTGATCTCATATGTGTCGTTTGTTTAATTTGTCTATATTCCAAGCGGTTGTTCTCATTACGTGTTTAGCTTTCTTGTATGTGCAGATGCGACATCAGAATCAGCTAAAGGCGAAGAGAACGTGTCTGATGACAAGCCGTAAAGTGAAGACACGACGTTGATGCAATCAGAAGATCAAGATGATCAGATTGCAGTTGATCACTCATCAACACCACAAGGATCTGAAGTATTGCAAATCAAAAGATTCACGAGCATAACTCAATGGAGAGTTCATTTTAAGGGGGAGTTTATTAACACACTACCTAAATGAAAAGGGAGTTTGTTGAAACACTTTCTACTTACGACGCGTGAAGACTTTGAAGATCCTCCGACATGAAAGACACGGAAGACGAACCTCATGAGTAGCGTCCAAGGGGGAGTTTGTTGGTACACTTTATGTGGACGTGACTCGACTCGGTTCGATTCGGTTCGGGTCGACTCGGTTAGGTCTGGCTCCAGCCCAACGTCACGACATTCCTCCGTCGTGCGCCCCAGAGTTCGACACGCGAAGCACGGAGCGCCGCAAACCCATTCCCGTTTACACATCACCATGACATCATCATTGTGATGTCATGATGATGTCACAAGCATTTGTCTTATGTTTTGACTTGGTGAAAGATGTAAACAGAAATGAATCTGGGCCGTAAACTTCATTAGGCCTAAAGCTTGGTTTGGGCCTTTGACTTTAAAGTGGGCTCATAACATGTCGACGAAACAGAAAGAATGAATTAATATGTATGTCGACGAAACAAGATGTGTTTCGTCGACTTTAGTGTTTCGTCGTGGCCTTTATGCGTTTCGTCATGTCTGTGTCTGTTTTAGTATAAATAGCTCTCATAGTTTCTGTGTAAAACTCAGATGAGAGAATACCCTGAGAGTTATACTGTCAAACTGTGTGTGTATCAGTTGTAATTGGTTCTCATCCCGTTTAATCAATAGAGTGTGTTTTTTTTGGTTAATCCGTGTTCATTACTTTCTGCTCATCTTGAGGTATGTACATTAATTCACTTTGTTTTTTATGAAAACAATTGCATTAAGATTTCGCATTTTGATGTTTGCATTAACTCATACATGGATATTATTGACTTACAGACAAAGTGTTCTTTGACCTTTAGTTTAGAACTTACAGGTTGTTTAATGAACATGTAAATAAGTAAGTCAGTTGTTAGGTAAAGTTGTTTTGATGTTCATTTAATGTAGCTTTAAACTATCATAAGCTACTAAAACAATGATGATCCTCAAATAAATCTTTTGTAAGATAGGTAATAAAGATAAATAATTTATCTCTTCCTGCGTATAACCTTTGACAATCAATCGTGCTTCTTAGTGTCTTAACGTTTGCATTAGGATTCAGTTTGGTTGAGAACACTCTTAGGTAATTCCACCAAATCCCAAACGTTATTCGAACACATAAAATCAGTTTTAGTAGAAAACAATTTTATTCCATTTAGAAGATTGATTAAAGTTAATGGCTTAATTAGAAGAGTAGGATCACTAAACTTTTCAATATCCATTTCAAAGGAGGATATGTAATCATCAAAGTTAGTAGGCTTTTAAACCTAGATGACTTCATGAGTTGATTATTGGGTATATTACGAGTTTCAGTTTTATAGATTAGCTCTTGGTTAGGTTGCTATAATTTTCAAAATTCTAAGCGTCTAAGAGTTGATGCCGTATGGTGTACCAAATTTTAAAAGTGTTCCAATTAGGTCACTCAAGTTTCAAAAGTGTTCCAATCAGGTCACTCAATATTCATTTTTCATTAAAATTAAGGGTTTTTTCATCCATTTCATAATTCATAGGTAACCGCGGTGATGTGAATTTTTGTTTTTTTTCCCTTTTATTTGATGCTAACGTACGTAGATTGTAACTTGTTTATTTAATTTTTTAATGTAATTAAAGTGTTTTTATTTTTAATAAATATAATTTCATATATTAAAATAATCCGACCATAGCATCTTATGCTCAATTTTTTTCTTGACACATGGGAAAAAAGACATGGCACGATTTGAATGCTAAGTTATCTAATTGGGTCAAAAACGATACGGGTGACATAATTACAACACTTTTAAAACTTGGTTACTATTATGTAAGATTTTCCCTTTATAAAATAACACATACAGATTCTATAATAAGAATACAAAATCTTAACATGAAAATTTGGTAAAATATTTAAATAAAAGTGGTTTTCATTTAAAATTTGAAATAAAAGGTCAAATCACAAGTAAAAAAAAAAGACTAGAAGTTTAGAACAACTCTCATTTTTACAATGTAACGAACTCGACACTCAAATGTTACCACTTCTATTAGATTCACGTGGCAATCTATTTCATTTTACCACCCTCTGGTACTTTTTAAATTTGTATCAAATAATAAATAACATCCGATGGATAAGGCATTACAATATGTAGCAGTTGAAGTGGGATCGTTTCCACCAATGGAACTTACTTCGCTCCGGTCAGAGGTATCCCGCATTGATAATCCTTCATACCATTGTTTCTCAACTTAGTAGTGACAACGCAATTCCTAATTATTATCCGTTGCTGTTAAAAAAAGGTATGATACTTCTTGTCTTACTTGCAATATTTTCATAACTGGTCATCAAAGTGCTCGTCTTAGCAGTCCACTGGTTAGACCAGGAATTGCGCAACAAATAATTTGAAATACAAAGCCCTGGATATATAAAACATGGAGCATGGGTAGAGAAAGTGATATTTTGGAAAGAAAAGATGAAAATATAAGGAATATTGATGATGCAGTTACGGAAGCATTCAAATGGCTCAAGAACAATTCGATAATCAAACTCTCTAATATGAACCAAAGGTTCCAAGAACAAAGTTCTCTTCAATAAAATTCAATCAAAAACTGAATAAACAATTAACCCTAGACCCTAATTTATAACTATGAAAAAGATAAAATAGAAAATACAAATTTTAAATAAAATTATAAGATATGCTGATATGCTCCTGCATCATACTCCCCGTCTTCAAAAAAAACTCGTCCTCGAGTTTTGCCTTCGAGTCAAAGCCACCTGGATCAAAAGGAACGTCAACCCGATTCTGATTTATTATCATGACTCGCCTAAACATCTTAACTTCATGGATCACCTCGCCAAGCTTGAGACTCGTACCACCTGGGTCGAATTGAGCATCAAACACTATCTCATTCACTATTGGCAACCAATGGGCATTAGACGATGAGACTTCTTTTTCTAAACCAATGTTGGCCACCGAATTATTATTCCTAATGGACTTAAATGACAGCCCAACAATTTTATCATCATGGAATATATGACCCTTATCTCTAGAAAACCATATCTTTTCCTCTTTTCCATTATCACCTGCATATATAAAATTCCTAAGATTTATGTCATTTATTAAATCCACAGTTTTAGCAGCCCCAATCTCGTTTTCAGTTTGAAATTTTGAATTCCTCATGTATCCCAAATTTTGCGAGGCACCTTTTATCATCTTTGAACACCTATTGGTTCCCAAATTTTGGAAGGCAATATTTAATTCTCCCTTAAATTTCGGTAATTTGATTGGACTTTCCAAGACCGATTTGTTACCATTGGTTGCCGCACCTTTACCTCCGGCAACCAAAACATCATCGCCAACAACCGCTTCACCTTCTATAATGTGATTGGTAGTTGCAAGAAGACCGGTCACCACCGTGGAATCGTCACAAAACTTTGAAATCCGATAACCGTGTTCGCCTCTTTGAGTTGCCAACTTTCGTTCAAGGTCACGAGTCCCCTCAAATAAATGATATGCATTAAGATTACATATCAAATCTTCATCAGATTCCTTCTGGTCAACTAAAACAAACCCTCCAATATTCTTCCCAATATAACTAATATTTATCTCATGATTAACAAACTTACTTGATTCATCTGTGATCTCTTGAACCGACCCAAACCCCTCTTCGTCATCGCTTTCGTCCCAAACGATGTTACATGAATCAGGTTCGTCATCGGTCAAACTCTCATGATAGATAGGTTCGAAGAACCGGGGCCGTGGATGGTAGAAAGGATGCTCCTCTTCCTCGTTCTCATCGTCCCAGACGATAGTTCCCGATTCAGTTTCCTTAATGCGCATCTGCCGTTGTAATTCAAGATCCCGGACTCGTTGACGGAGCCACCTGATCTCTTCAAGATCTCGGACTCTTTGACTGAGCCGTCTGATCTCTTCAAGATCTCGAACTCGTTTTCGGAGTTTTTCGATCTTAATAATATCTCGTGGATCACGGTTTCTGATCTCGTTGCCTCGGCCGGCGGATCTACGGTCACAGTTTAATCGATCTCCACGAACACGTGAATCACCAATGCTCTTGTCGATGCCTCGGTCGGCGACTCTTCGAACAAGAAAACACTCGCCTTCACGTAGAGCCATTTGATAAACCATAGCTGTGATACCACCTGATGCAGTTACGGAAGCATTCAAATGGCTCAAGAACAATTCGATAATCAAACTCTCTAATATGAACCAAAGGTTCCAAGAACAAAGTTCTCTTCAATAAAATTCAATCAAAAACTGAATAAACAATTAACCCTAGACCCTAATTTATAACTATGAAAAAGATAAGATAGAAAATACAAATTTTAAATAAAATTATAAGATATGCTGATATGCTCCTGCATCAATTGAAATTCGGTCTAACAAACAGGTTTGGTTCGTGGGGTTGACTACTCAATTAAAATGGAGACAATTCAAATAGAATTAAGAGAACTCGTTCAAAGTAATTTGAAACTACTCAGAAGACACTTTAGGTTTCTTCTTATAAACCGACCTAAATTGAAATGACTAGAGTGTGATTTCCACAATAAGAGTTGAAATTTTAATTTTTTTTAGACAAAAAGAAAAAACTCACCTAACCATTTTATTAGAAAGTGGAATACAACTTTTTGTAGTCCTACTTAGTGGTGCACAAATCGGGTTTTTTTAAAAACCGGGTTTCGGGTAGGATCGGGTTTTACAAAATCGGGTTTTTTTAAAAACCGGGTCGGGTCCGGGTTTTCTACCAAAAATGTATACCCTATATACCCGGGTTCGGGTCGGGTTTTATAAAACCCGGGTATTATAATACCCTATTTCCGGGTTCGGGTCTGGTTCGGGTATTCATCGGGTAGGGTTCGGGTATGCATCGGGTTAGGAAAAAACCCGCACCAGGTATTAAAAAAACCCGACCGGAACTATGCTTATAAAATGTATCAAACATAACTCTCACACATAGACATCAAATCTATTGATAAATAGAGGCACAATTTATAGTTCTTCATGTGGTTTATTCTTGAACTTTATAAACAGAGGCACAATTTATTAAATAAAAAAACTAATAATGATATTAAACAAACAAAGAAAATAGAAGGGCCAACATATATTGGCATATTTGTTTCCACTTGTAATGAAATATACTAAATAATTAAGTAGCGGTGGCAAATATCATTTGAAACCTAATAATTAAACAAGATTACATCAAAGTGCATACATAATTTTGTTAAATCATAAGAACTAGAAGTCTTAATGCATACATAATTAAACAAGATTACATCAAAATCGGGTTTTTTTAAAAATCGGTTCCGGGTATTTATAAAACCCGGTTCCGGGTTCGGGTTCGGGTTCGGGTATTTATAAAACCGGGTTTCGGGTATAAACCGGGTATAAAAAAAACCGGTTCTGGGTTCGGGTTTTAGATCAAATATGCATACCCGGTCCCTACCCTACGGGTAGGGTCGGGTTCGGGTATAAAAAACCCGGGTTTTATAATACCCGGTTCCGGGTTTTTTTTCGGGTCCGGGTCCAGGTTCGGGTTTTTTGTGCACCACTAGTCCTACTTCAAAATTTACAATAAAACAACTAAACAAGTAATGGGCCATGGTTCAAATGGGCCCACACACTCAAATCCTAAACTCAAAACTGAAACCTATAAGTGTACACGAGGCGTCGACAGATTCACTTTCCTGTTGAAATCCTAGATTGGTGACGGATTCACATCTTCAAACCTTAAATTGGTGTTCATCGCTCAGAACCTGAATTGGAAGTTGGAAGAGATTGCCATTCACGGTGCTACATCTCTCTAATTTAGGTACTTTTCTTTACGACAAACATATTTATCTGAAAAACTTTCAACAATCTATTTCGTTATCTTTATATTTCAGCAATCAAAATGTCAGACTTCATACCTTTAGCGATCCAAGAAGAAATTATGAAAAGGCTTCCAACCAAATCACTTCTGCAGTTTAGATCTGTTTCAAAAACATGGAAGTCTTTGATTGATAGCTCTAAATTTATTGCTGATTATAGCGTCCAACAAACCCATGAGAATCATCTATTAGTATGGTACCTTGATTACGAAAAGCTTGAAGTGAATTATGTTTCTATTGTGGATGATGATGACGAGCCCTTCCCCTTGTTTCCCCTGATTACTAGTCCAATACCCGGGGGACTTAGCATGCCAACAATCATAGGTAGCTCTCAAGGCTTGTTCTGCATGTATCATCATTTTGGAGAAAGCATACTTGTTTGGAATCCATCTATCAGAAAATCGGTTGCTGTTGATGTCCCTTATGTGCAAGGCTATCAAAGGGTGTTTGGTTTTACAGTTTGCCCTTGCACTAGCGACCCTAAGGTTGTCAAGATTAGCTATACATGTTTGTCAAACTTGGAGGACAATATTATAACATGCACTCCATGGCACGTTGAAGTTTATACAATGAGCTCAAGGACTTGGAGAAGTATACCTATTATCAATCAGTCTTGTAACTCAATTCTATTGAGTCCGATACAAGTAGCTATAGGTGAGGTTATTTATTGGTTTGCTTTTGATGCTGTGCATATTAACGAGATGTCAACTTCAAGGTATAATATGATTGTGTCATTTGATACGACAAGTCACAGTTTTATGGAAATATCACTCCCTGCAGATACTTTAGCCCGGCCCCATTACCTTGGTCTGTCTATATCTAAGCTAAAAGAGTCTCTTGTTGTGATTGACCAAGGTAACGACGATGTTTATGATGTGTCAAGCAACTACAAGTTGTAAAGTAAGTTTATTTTGTTGGTTAAATGATAATGTTTATAATTTTATTTTTTAAAGTTCATAACTTTTTTTAAATATCCACACGGTACTCATCGAATAAACTTTAAGTTTAAAATTTTTGTTTTTATAAAAATAAAAAATAGTAGTTGACTCGTAAATACGTTTTACACCTTTAACTTTAATTGTTAAATTTCGTTTTTATATATAAAAATTTATATTTTTATAAAATTTTAAAAACAATTTTTATAAAAAAATAGGATGTTAAGAATTTAAATCTATATTAACTTTATATTATAGTAAATTCAGGTTTTTAGTTTAGCTTTAAAATTTATTACTTTATTATTTTTTAATTAAGAAATACAGATTATTAGATTAATATCCAAGAATAACTGCAATATTTTATAATTTCAGCTTGAATATATCTAACCGCAATATCTATTTATTGTAACTTTAGGATATTAACTTATATAAGTTCAGTTCAGTTGACTTGTAAATTTAGGATACTAACTTTATTTTGAACTTTATTAATATGGTCAATAACTGCATTATATTAACACAAAAAATAAAGTTCAAATACAAAATAAAATTTATTCATACGTCTAGATCAAACATAACAACTACAAATGAAAAAAAAACATAAAAATACTTGATAGATTTCATATTAAACTGCATGAAATCTGTTCTACTTCTGAATTCACACTCGAGGTATTTTTAATCGGGTTTTTCTGGTTTGTGCTTAAATCGACAGTATTTTCTAATTCCTCTTCTTTGTAATTGTCATCAGAATCGTCTAAATTAACAACCTCACTCCATTTCCATTCAAAGAGTCTCTTGGATCTCTTCCTTTGAGTCTCAAACTTCTGATCCTTAAAAAGGACAAAAATTGAATACAAAAGTTAAAAAAGATTAAATAAACCTTAAAATTACCTTTTCACTAAATTCACGTTGAAGATTAGACTTGTATGGACTAAAAATTGCACCATAAGAAATAATATCAACACTTTTATCACCATCATCCTACAATAAAACACACATATAATAACATAACGAACATGTTAATATGAAAGATATACGCAAAAATAATACTTAAAAACCAGCAAAATCAATACCTTAGAAGCTTGTTCGACAAATGGGTTGTTTAAATTGGCATGTTCATCATGTAACTGAATCTGAAAAATCAAATATGTTAACATTTACATAAAAGTAAATAAAAGAAAACAATTATTCACTGCTGCGATATAACAGAACTGACCTTAGAATTTTCAATCTCGCATGCTTGATTTTTCGCAACAATTGAATTCAGAACTGGATCTATTTTTTTAACTTTGTAGGGTGTCCTACTATGTATTTATAATAGTAACTATACAAGTGCATTAGGGTTTAGTTTTAGATTTGTCACCCCTTTATTTCGGAAGTTTGTTGTGGTTAGTTTGAATTTTTATAAGATATATCTAAGTATAGATATTAGGCAGTTTTAATAAAATAAAATGGGACACATAATATCTTAATTTTATGTTACAGTACTTTTAATTCTTTTTGTTTTTGTTTTTGTTTGCATAGATGGAGCACATCTTTGTAGATTAGACACATTAGATCACATGTATTAATTACTTGTATATTAAAGCATTATCGACTTGTACCTTTTAATTCCTGCGTCGTTATTGAACAAGAGAACTACCGAAACGTCGACAAAAATGTGTAGGTCGTCATGCTATCTTTGGATTTTTTAAACTGTATAGTTTATAAGATATGTCAAGAAAACGTAAAAAAATTATTAGTTTGTTGTGGAGGGATGAATTGTAACTAATTATCTATAATTTTGTTAAAACCTTAGGGATTTAAGTGTAATAAGTTTAGGGGCTAAAAAATAAATAGTATTTAAAAGACCAAACTACCCTCATTTTAGGGGTCTTTCTATAAATAAAAGGGGGAAAAAGTTCTTATTTTTTGGGTATCTTAAAATACCCCTCTCTCATGCATTATAATACTAGGTTATCACCCGGGATTGCTTCCCGGGTAGGAAAATTTAATTTTAAATACTCACAAGTGTATAATTAAAATAAACTTAAATAATGTGATGTATTATATAAGTTAATAGTGCACATATGTTTACACACAAGCTAACAGGTTGCAAACACGTATTAAATTGTGTAAACATATGTGCACTATTCTGAAAGCAATTAAGGCACAAAAAGTGGTCCGTCGAGTAGGAGATGTGGGTTTGTGATGGATTGCTACATAAGACAACGATAACGCGATATCTTCCTCTTCGGTCCATGGGAATGCCATACTTTTGTGAATATGAAAGATGGATGAGGTATATGAAAATTAAAAATCGAGAGAGTTCTCTGGGTTGGTTGGATAGTATAGGTGGTTAAATAGAGAAAGGGTAAGTATTTTATTTGAATAATTAAAAAACAAAACTACGGTTGAATATTAAATTAAACGGTCAAAAAAACGAATGTCAAGCGGGTTTAGGTGCTAGCCAAGCCAACCCGCCAAGCCTACCCATGGGGGCGGCGGCGGTTTGCTAGCTCGGGTTGGAACCCAGGGAGGCCTACCCGCTTGGTGCCCCGCCCTACCTTATCAGAAGAAATCATTTGTACACAACTAACATAACATATATATTTTGAACCAAAATAACCATTAGGATGGATTTCTTCATATGTTTGGTCGTAGACCTTTGTTTATTAAAATGTAATCTTGCTTTCGCACCCAAAAAAATTAATATGCGGATTAAGGGAGCAATAATAAAATCTAGTATGCTGATCATACATTACCCTGTTTACAAATTTATATTTTTTTCAGTAACGCAAGAACCCAAAGCAATCAAGACCTAGGAATAAAGTCTGAAGAGTAAAAAAGTCAACACATCCAAAACTTAAAGTCAAAGCATTGATGAAAGCAATTGCTTAGCTTCTACTGTTATTCCTAAAGTATGACTTTAGGGCGAGATTGCTTCAAAAGAAAAATCACATGACAAAACAAAAAAGTAGCAATATAATGTATAAATGAATCCATTAATCTTTCTTGGAAGAAGGAAAATGCATCCAAAATCTTACTACAAAAACTATGGTCATGCCAATCTAGTATTGCTCACACCCATACAAAGAAACTGTACACACCAGTAATCTTTAAAGATGACTTTCATCAAGCACAAATCAATCTCTCCAACATCATCATCTACATGTAAACAATCATAATAATAATAAAAAATAATGAGATGTGTGTTTGGTATTAGCTTCCCATCATCTTGGCTGTTACGTCCAAGTGTATATTTGATGGCCATAAATGACTTGAATCATTTAGAACGTATGATTAGTCGTAAAGGGTTGTTATTTTTATCCTTAAGAAATTGATTGCCTATCTCGATACATACACAGTAGCGGAAAAACGAACAAACAAAACTCTATTTTTCTCATTGAAACATATAGCATGTTCATCTTGTGTAAACCAATATTAAATTGAGTAATCCTTTAGTCGCAGGAAACAAATTTAGGCCTATAGAAACATATGTCATAAACCAGATCATAATTAATACCTTGAATAATGGATATTCGCCGGCGGTTGTGTCGAACAGTGAAAGAAGGCGATTCGAACAAACGACGACAGTTCCAGGTGGTTGTCACAACGTTACCTCCTTGATGCCATCGCCAATGAGGAGTTTCGAAATTCCATAGCCAATGCATGTCCTATAAAAAATAAAAATAAACTAACCATTACTTGTGACTGATTTTTACTCTTTTGGGATTGTTGATACTTGAGAATAGTCCAATAGAAGATATAATCAAATTCAAATCCTGCATCACAAAATGTTACATGTGTGCTCTCTAGTAATAATTATGATAATGTATCTATCTGTTTGCTCTTAAACCACAAATCGTAGAAAAGCGGTTGCGTTTTTTGATCTGGGAGTGGGAATGCCGACTAACATGCGTGATTTCATATGTCCAACATGCGTGATTAGTTTTTCTGAGATTTATAACATGCGTGATTTTCCATTGAACGTGCGTAATTTCGTGACGTACCGGTCGTACGTTCAGCCGTAATGTACGTTAACTGGCCTCTATATATATATATATATATATATATATAGGGAGCCGCTAGAATGAGAACCACCACGAGTTATGAGAACCACGAGAACCGCGCCCCGCGGGTGGCCGTCGGCGACGAAATTTTTTTTACACCTAGATCCGTATATTTTAGGGGGGGGGGGTGTAAATTTTCGGTTCAAACGGCGCGCCCGAGGGGGTAGTTTTTTACGCCCAAAGTTTGGTAAAAAAAAAAGAAAAATTAAAAAAATTAAAAAAACCCAAACTTTGGGCGTAAAAAACTACCCCCTCGGGCGCGCCGTTTGAACCGAAAATTTACACCCCCCCTAAAATATACGGATCTAGGTGTAAAAAAAATTTCGTCGCCGACGGCCACCCGCGGGGCGCGGTTCTCGTGGTTCTCATAACTCGTGGTGGTTCTCATTCTAGCGATCCCCTATATATATATATATATATATATATATATATATCCAGAAAGGTTACCAGCCAGAATGAAAAACAAATGCCCTTCTGGCAGCTTGGTGATCGATTTATTATAACTTGGTTAACTAAATCTCACAAATCAATTTATTATAACTTGGTTTTTATTGAAATCATAGTAAAGTTCTATTCGTATTTGACACAGAACCGTTTATAAGAGAAAAAAATGGACAAAATGTGTTATGGGGCTGCCAAACCCAACCCGCTTTGACACGTTGCCCTCAACCCAGCTAACCGGCTGATTTCTTATATTTAGATGATCGAATGAAGATTCTATTTCTCACCTTTATGATGACTGCCAAGTAGAAACAGCCACCAAAGTCAACATTCCAACCAAGGCGCAAGCCCGCAATTCACAATCATGTCACCATTTTCAATACCTTGAAACTTCTCAACGATGGCATTCCACCAATCCGCATGAGCCAGCCTCCACCTTTGACCAACTGCAACTCATAGATCGCTTGTTTAGAGATTTAAATCACCCTCGTTTCTTTCATTATTTATAAAAAAAAAAACCATACAAAAGATGTTAGCACGTCAACCCAACCTATGCCCAGCACATTTCGACCATTACTTAAAAACTGACCCGTTTCATTTTCTTTATGAAACCAGAGACCCTTACTTTTATATCTGGATGATCAACTTGTTTATCGTGATCTGAACTTGTCATTCTTCGAGCGTCCACATCATCTGATTGACCAGATGTCACATCATATTTGACCCGGCTGCTGTCTTTACCTGAGGTTGCTCTGTAAGCAGAATCTGTGTGGATCATTTTCATGACTGAACCAAAGAAATTTGTCACAGGTACCTGATGATAAGATAATCGAAAGTCAACTATTAGTTCCTGATTGCATAGTGTGTAATCAATCACAACTTGCAAGTTCCCACTTTATTAGTAGCATTGGATTATATGTACAACTGCCATACCTTCTCTACTTGTTCTTGGTATAGATCTGTTCGATAATATCCGAGTTTGTTTTATTGTACTATAAAGAGATTCCTAGCAACTGAAACATGAATGCAACTGTTTACAATGTACATGAATTCTATAAAGCCAAATTGAAACATGAATGCAACTGTTTACAATGTACATGAAACCAGCCAGGACCCGGAGCAGCAAAAGACGAAAAATTGGAAGAAAATAAATCCTGCACATATACATGAATTCTATAAAGCCAAATTGACCTATTTGTAGGTAAATGGCTAGTAATTGCTACCTCTACATGAGATGAAATATATAGCTCACAAAATAAACACCATTACCGCTGGTAATTCTTTTTTAGCTGTCGGTTTAACATCAACCCCATGTGTAACTTGAGTCTGAACACCTTGAGAACTTGAAAGCACTTGAGTATTACTATTCCCACTTAGTGAAGGATTCCATTGCTGCACGTTATAAGATGCGTTAACCATATGAAAACGTGTGTTTCAATGTATCCGATCTAAAGCATTGCGGTTACAAAAGAAACAGAATCGAACCCGAGTTGGTTCGTTTAGTGAGGGTTCCAGCTAACCTGTTCCATCTTAAAAAGATTACCAAGATTGAGTCCCTTAGACACAGAAATCGAGCACCTCAAAGGCATTCGTGGTAGCTGATGTTCATTTTTCTTTTCTATCACATGATATTCCTGATTTTAACTTAGAAAATGATCCGAAAGAAACTGTACTGACAACTAAATCAACCGAATCAGTTAAAAAACAATCAAAAATCACTGAGACAAATAAAAAAATCGTCTGAAACAATCATAAGGTTAATACGTCATTCCTTTTTTAAAGTATTGGGTTCTTATTCAAAAACCTAAAACCAACTATACCCGTTCAAAACCCTAAATGTTCACAAATCGGAAAACAATCTGAAACAAACGGAAAAAACTTAAACCCTAATATCAACAAAAAAATATTACCTTGTTCACAAATCGAATCGAAGCTATTCAATCGGATCTTCAATCACCGTTAATACATAGCGTCCTGTGTTGAATCTGAATTGGAATTGAATAAATGATGCGTCTAAATCGTTGAACAATAAAAATCATAGAGCAATGAAACAAAAAACATACCTTCTATTAGATGATTGTAGAGTCTAAATCGTTGAACAATGAAAAAGAACACAAAGAAGAGCAGAGTATCGAGAGAGTAGGGGAACGGCGTGAAAAGAAATTAGGGTTTGCAATCTTATTTAGGGGATCCGTTTTCATCAAATGGTGACCCGAATTCACATGCTCCGCGTGTCCCAAATCACGACCCAAGAAGTTTCCCGCCAAAAACCAATTAGAAGAGCCCTAATGAAGCGACACGTGTCCCATATTATTTTTGTTTATTATATATAATAGATAGTATAGATATTTCCTGTGAGTTTGTAT
Organism: Helianthus tuberosus; assembly: GCA_030545235.1. Lineage (NCBI taxonomy): Eukaryota > Viridiplantae > Streptophyta > Magnoliopsida > Asterales > Asteraceae > Helianthus > Helianthus tuberosus. Next base: position 2,156,587 of record JARYGA010060221.1, on the reverse strand, counting down.
GCAAACAAGATTAATGATAGTTTTTTTTTTTTTTTCGTGTTAAAAGTAGCAGTTTTATTTATAAGTGAAATTTTAAATATTTTTAGTTAATTCCGTATTTATAAAGTAACATAGACGGATTCTATAATAAGAAATACAAAACCTTAACATGAAAATTTGGTAAATATCATTTCCACCAATGGAACTTTATTAGAGTTATCCCACACTCCGTCCCATCGTTTCTTGACTTAGTAACAACGCAATTCCTAATTATTATCCGCTAAAAAGTATCATACTTCTTATCTCACTTGCAACGTTTTCATAACTGGGTCATCAAAGTGCTCGTCTTAGGTCTCGCAATAAATAATTTAATATACAAAGGCCTGAATATAATAAAAATACGGAGCATGGCCAGAAAGTCATATTTTGGAAAGAAAAGATGAAAATATAAAGAATAATGAAATGCGGTCTAATAAACAGGTTTGGTTCTTCAGTTTCACATTTCAATTAAAATGAAGACAACTAAAATAGAATCAAGAGAAGTGATTCAAACTAAAATAGAATCAAGAGAAGTAACATCAATGAGAATTACATTCAATTTGCCTCTTATGCCTGTTTGAACATGGGCTTTCTCATAATTTTTTTTGACACGGTATATATGTATTCACTACAAATCAAACAAATAAACCAACCTAAATTGAAATAGCTAGAAGTGTGATTTTTACAATAAGAGTAGACTAAATGGAAAAAAAAAACACACCTAACAATTGACGTATCATTTCTTTATAAATTACAATAAGAGTAGACTAAATGGAAAAAAAAAACACACCTAACAATTGACATATCATTTCTTTATAAATAAAATAAAACAAGTAATGGGCCACCGTTCAAATGGGCCACACACTCAAATAAGTATTGGAGTGGCATCGACAGATTCACTTTCTTGTTGAAATCGGTCACGCTTAAAACCCTAATTTGGTGACGGATTCAGGGTGCTACAACTCTCTAAGATCGTCAAATTTAGGTACTTTTCTTTACTTGATCATCAAATTTAGTAAATTGGAGGAACTTTCAACAATCTATTTTGTTATCTTTATATTTCAGCAATCAAAATGTCAGACAACATACCTTTTGCACTCCAAGAAGAAATTATGAAAAGGCTTCCAACCAAATCACTGCTGCGGTTCAGAACCGTTTCAAAAGCATGGAAGTCTTTGATTGATAGTTCTCGGTTTGTTGTAGATTACAGCGTCAACCACACTCACCAGCACCATCTGTTAGTAAGGTACAGTCCACCAATAGGTCTTGGACAAAAGTACGTTTCAATTGTAGATGATGAAATTTTCCCCGAACGCAAGTGTTCCCTGCCTGATCCCGCATCTGAAGGTGTTGGACTTGCGATAGTAGGTAGCTGTCAAGGCTTATTCTGCATATACACTATTTCTTCAGGTGAGCCTGGGAGACTCATCTACACGGCTTCTATTTGGAATCCTTCAATTAGAAAATCGGTTGCTATCGATGTGTCTCAGGTGTCTCGTGTGTTAGATCCAGACTCAGATGTTGTTTTTGGTTTTGGGGTTTGTCCTCACACCGGTGATCCTAAGCTTGTCAAGGTTAACTTTCGTAAAAGTAAGCGGAACTTAGACTCTATAACTTTCACGCCTTGGCAAGTTGAGGTTTATACATTGAGTTCACAGGTGTGGAGAAGTATACCTACTATCAATCAACCGCGTAACTCAGTTCAATTGTTGTGGGATCAGGTAGTTATAGGTGGGTTTATTTATTGGCTTGCTATTGATGGTAGGACAACTGGATTTCCAGGGTATAATATGATAGTTTCATTTGACATGACAAGTGAAAAGTTTATGGAAGTATCACTCCCTGCTACTTTAGCCCATGCCCCCCCTAACAAAACAGTGGTTATATCTTAAGCTAAAAGAGTCTCTCGTTGCGGTTGAACTGGTTAGGGAGGCTGAGAAACGAGTTTATGGTGTATGGATGATGGAGGATGGTGTTCCAAACTCCTTTACAAAGCTATTCACCATAAACTTACCAGATGTATCAATACAACGGGTACTTGGATTTAGGAAGAATGATGAGCCTATATTTGCAACGAGACCTGATGACAATGCACATGATGTCTTTATTCATGAACTCCACTCAGAACACATCAGTTATACTCGGATTTCTGGCCATGGAACTTTATACTCTGCTGGTTCCTACATGGAAACACTACTTTTGCTAGATCACTGAGGCAATGGCAAGATTGTGAGGCATGGATCTTTGAACAACTGGCTTTTGTAGCAGGCAAGCTAGGAATGGAGTTAAGTATAGTTATAGCACCTATTGGGTATGGTTAGTAAAAAGTTAATAGCATTACATTTAGATTGATATGTTATCTTTTATCTTGTTTAAAGTCCTATTGTATGGATGTTAGCTTTCTTTCTGATCTTACAGTTTCAAGTGGATCTTTTGTCGCAATACATATAGTATGTTCTTAATTTCATTAATCATTTAATTGTCAATTGCAATGCTTGTCTAAAGAGTCATCTTGCTTAAACCACAATGTATATTGAATACAGAAAAAGACCAATGTTTTACGTTACGTTATGTAATTAAATTAAAGTTAGTAAATTTGTGTGCGTTGAATGATTAAAGATTTGCGGGTTGAAAATGATTTAATATATGCTAATTAGTATTTACTACCTTTAAATTGGTTCTTCAAGTGCTTCATCCGCTTTGAATATTAAATTAATATATCTAACTTTGTAACAAGTTCTTATACTTAGTTGAATCATTAGCGAATTATTTTAAAGATAACTGAAGAGCTACAATTAGCTAAGACTAAGTTTCTTGAATACATTTTAACTTTAGAACAATGAATTGTCAATTATCATTTAACCATAGCAAGAACTTGGATAACCTTAGCAAGAACTTGGATAACCGTAACAAGATCTTGTATACTTGTGCTTTGCTTATCGCAACTGACAACGGGCCAATGGGAAGCCCCATTTTACTCGTTTTGGGCTGATTTCATAAAAGGCCCAAAAAGGTATAAGCCCAAATGACAAGATGCCTTGCCCATTAAGGATCCCTTCGTTGAGAATGAGCGGGAAACCATAATCAGAAGTGGCAGGCCTCATTTAATGTTTGATAAGCAGATGATCTTGGCTGGCAATCGTACTTCTCCGGACAGGGCATTAAATAAGGTTACTATCATACCGTTAGGGGTCAGACACGTGTCTGAACCCCTCGAAAGCTTGCAGAAACCGTTGGATCACGTTGATAAAATATCTCTCATGAGGAACAAGGTCACTCACAACGTCGTCCTGTTTCTCCAAAACATGATAAACGTACTATTAAAGAACAAGAAACAAAACAACGACGTAAAAATGTGAAGGTGATCGAAAAGGCTTTAAAAACGGAAGTAAAATCTGTTAAAAGGAAACCTAGTTTGTCACAACCATTAAAACCAGAAATTGTACATAATACACAATCTGGTAGACGGAAACAAGCTTGGAGACCTAAAACGGATAAGGTTTCAAGGGGAGTATCATCAGTTCTAGATCATCGAGAAGTTGAGATAACTTACGTCGATGAACATGGGCGACCTAAGTCTGTTAAGGCTTGGGTCCCCCTCTCCATCTAATCTCTGAGTGAGTGTGCAGGATGTTCCAGGAGGAACTTTCGATAGTCATAGGATTATTGATAGTGGAATGTTCATGCACAAGATCGGCGACAGAAGAAATTGTTGCCTTTGATGGAGAGAAAAAGAAAAGAAGACAAATTTTCTGTCGAAAGAAATTGAAAAGCTTCGACAAATTGAAAATCATTCCAAGCGTTTGATTGTTAAAGGCTTTAATCGGGTCCCCAGGATAGATTCAATCAAAATGTACGCCCCTGCAGCACGTCTGAAGTTCAAAATTAACAAGATGAACGTGCAGTGTACATTTCTTCGCTGTGTGATTGAAGAAAATGTGTTTGTTGAACAGACCAACCGGGTGTGCGGATGCCTTGGCATGGTTTGAACAACCGCAAACTACTTCTGAAAGAGAAAGATAAAGACCTTCGCTGGTGCAATATGGAAGACCAGCCGGACCCAAAGGTTTATGATCTTGTTGCTGTCAAGAGATTTCTCAGTAGCTACAAAAATTCGACTTTGAAGTCCACACCGGGTGGATATCCAGTTTAGGAGAGCACTCAGATTCCTTGCAATGCATGAAGCTGTTGCAGGATACGGTTTCGAATTTCTAATCTCTCCTATACTTGTCGATATTTAAGCTGCTTTTTGAATTATTATCTCATACAACACTCTTTGACCTGACAAGTTGATCTCGAATATCACCTCACACGTGATTGTTTCGCTATGAAACTCGTCAATGTTGTCATGGTCCACACCGCTTACCGACGTGCCAACTCATTTTTCCAAATCACTGCTGCGGTTCAGAACCGTTTCAAAAGCATGGAAGTCTTTGATTGATAGTTCTCGGTTTGTTGTAGATTACAGCGTCAACCACACTCACCAGCACCATCTGTTAGTAAGGTACAGTCCACCAATAGGTCTTGGACAAAAGTACGTTTCAATTGTATATGATGAAATTTTCCCCGAACGCAAGTGTTCCCTGCCTGATCCCGCATCTGAAGGTGTTGGACTTGCGATAGTAGGTAGCTGTCAAGGCTTATTCTGCATATACACTATTTCTTCAGGTGAGCCTGGGAGACTCATCTACACGGCTTCTATTTGGAATCCTTCAATTAGAAAATCGGTTGCTATCGATGTGTCTCAGGTGTCTCGTGTGTTAGATCCAGACTCAGATGTTGTTTTTGGTTTTGGGGTTTGTCCTCACACCGGTGATCCTAAGCTTGTCAAGGTTAACTTTCGTAAAAGTAAGCGGAACTTAGACTCTATAACTTTCACGCCTTGGCAAGTTGAGGTTTATACATTGAGTTCACAGGTGTGGAGAAGTATACCTACTATCAATCAACCGCGTAACTCAGTTCAATTGTTGTGGGATCAGGTAGTTATAGGTGGGTTTATTTATTGGCTTGCTATTGATGGTAGGACAACTGGATTTCCAGGGTATAATATGATAGTTTCATTTGACATGACAAGTGAAAAGTTTATGGAAGTATCACTCCCTGCTACTTTAGCCCATGCCCCCCTAACAAAACAGTGGTTATATCTAAGCTAAAAGAGTCTCTCGTTGCGGTTGAACTGGTTAGGGAGGCTGAGAAACGAGTTTATGGTGTATGTGTTAAAGCACCGGATCGATGACGAACATCAAACATTGCACTTGATTCAAGACATGAAGAACAAAATAGGGTAGATGAAGAAGAAGATGCAAGACAAACTCATTCATTTCAATACAATCATCACAGATTACATACCAAACGAGTATACATCATCTTCTACAAGCTGGTTTTGATCACAAAGATCTAAACCCTAGCTTTCTCTCACTAACACATAGTCTCTCTCTCTAGGATGTGCACATCAGGAGGAACAACAAGTGAGAGAGGTGCACAAAGCTTCTTGATCGATTTTCTTGTCTATGGATGATGCCCTAATCCTATACAACACATATATATAGACTAGGACTATACTCGGACAAACAATCTACACCAAAACCCTGACTTTTGTCCCTAACATAAACCCCTGACCTTTTTCCTAGACATAAAACTTGGACAAAATGTCCCTAGGATAAAGTTGGGACTAACTTTCAACAAAAGTACAATAAAGACCCTAAAGAATGGGAGACATGCACTTATCACCTAAAGTGCCCTAACAAACTCCCCTTGGTCTTCATGTGGTCTTGAATTCTTCATTATTGTTGACTTTAACTTGGACTTCTGTTTTGATTAATACGGAACTGATAAGCGACAGTTACCCGGCAGGAACTGCACTTACAGTCTCCCCCTTAACTGTTGCAATCAGTTCTGTCTAACACTGATATCTTCAGTCACCGAATACTGCACTTACAGTCTCCCCCTTGACTGATGATATCATGGCTGCTATCAACTTTGGCTGAGACTTGATCTTTCTGGCAGAGCACAGCGATCTTCAACCCTTCTAATTAAAGACTTGCTGATGATCACTTAAGGCCGCTTTGAGAAACATGAAGAATCCAACATCAAACACTGTTGATCCTCCCCCTCAATCTACTCCTGAATCAAGTTAACGCGAACCGACCTACAACCACATGTAAGAATATCGCTCGATACATTAATCTTCAAACCTAACCAACAGCAGAAAGAAACATTGGATTTCCAATGCCCAGCCTTGAACACTTCAAATTTCGCAAAGACATGAAGCTCAGTTCGATAAGTTAATAACAAACTGAACTTTGTAAAAGTACATCCACCATCTTGATCAGAGTCTTCAACCCTTCATGTATAATCTCATCTCGTCACGTATCCTCATGAATCAATCTCCTATCTTCACAAATCCGCTAAATCCCCGATGGCTTTCATCTCCGACCTTCCCCTTAACAAGATGCACCATATTATTTCGAGAACTGACTAGCAACCATCTTGGAAGAGGGACCAAGAAACTAATCTTCTTTACTAAAGAGGGACCAAGAAACTAATCTTCTCTACTCTAAATAGCAACTTAATAAGGCTCAATCTTCAACTAGTCATCAACCGAGAATTCAGCTTCATCACGTCAACACTTGATTAATAACATAAACACACGTGACAAAACTCAATCACACACGAGCTATTTCACGCACAAGCTTTATATTTACGAAGAAAATAGGAAATTTTTACTCCCCCTTTTTCTTTGTAAACTGTCAGCGTCCAAGCAAGCCCACTGTTGTTGCAGCCACTAACCAACTAAGGTATGTAATGTAAGATTCAGTTTCCTGAGTACCAAACCCGGGTTGCAGAAGGTCCCCTTTCTACCATGGCCATGGCAACACATCCAATTAGCACTATGTCAGCAAGAGGAACAAGACATGAACACACCACAAAATTTCTTCCCATTTTTCTAGCAACATATCCATCGAACCAGCCTGTTTCCCCAGACACAACAACCCCAATAAATGCAGGAGGATGCATATCTTGCATGATCATCCATCTAAGAACTGGACCAGAAACCAATCTTAAAGTTTCACAAAGAAACTCGGATGGTTTGAGCTCAAGGAAACTCGGATGATGAATCTCAAAGCTAAAACTCGGAACTGTGAAAGCTCAAAATAAACACGCAAAGTTCAAGACTCTGAACATTTGAGAGATTCAAGAATAACTCGGAACATCACTCACACAGTTCAAAACTCGGACATTGCACACAGTTCAAAACTCGGAACACTGAGCCGACAAGTAAAAAAAAACTCAGAAGAGATAAAACTCATTCAGATGGTTAAAGATAACTTGAAAGATAACTTGAAACAAACTCAGAATAGATACAAACTCGGAACCTGTGATAGCATGTTCAAGTTATCGAGTGGGTGAACCGACAAAGAAAACTCAGACATTAAACACATGAAACTCGGAACCTATGATAGCATGTTAACTCGGACACTTTGATAATGCAAACCTCGGTACTGAACGAAAGGTCAAACCGAGCTTAGAAACTCGGATCTTAAAATTCGGACTGAACAAAGGTCGGACTACAAAAGCCGTTAACATCAGACGGTTTTGAACTGAACAAAGGTCGGATCTTAAAGGTCGGACTACAAAAGTCGGATCTTAAAGGTCGGACTGAACAAAGATATAACCGGTTTGTTGCACCTCTGAGAAATGACTGATCATAACTTGAACACACAGTTAATCAAATTTATAATCAAATCCTGAACCCAGACTACAGAAAAGTACTTGGACACTCGGAACTGAACACAGAATACAGATTGGTTAAAACCTAGGAAATACATAAGACTCGGTCCCGGAGACACGTTACAAAACTCGGAATACATAAGACTCAGAACAGTTATCGACTATATAAAAACTCGGAAGATTCAAAACTCGGAAACTTTGATTAACACTGCAAAACTCGGACACTGTTTAAAAGCTCGGAAAAGCTGTTTCATAGATCAAAACTCGGACCCACATACAAAACTCGGAGACACAGTAACATCTGGAGTTGAACACTGTAAAACTGTTTCAAAACTCGGAGATGACAGTTTTAAAACTCGGACCCATATGCCAAAATTCGGACCAACATTTGATTAAAACTCGGACCTGTTTGATTAACACAAATATCAAACCATAACTCGGACCAACATTTGATTATTTAAGAACTCGGAACAAGTAAAAGTCCGAACATTCATGTTAAAACTCGGAATAACATGAACAGAAAGTTAAAACTCGGAACATTTATGCTCCTTATAACTCGGAACATTTATGCTCTTTAGAACTCGGAATTTATGCTCTGAAAAAAAAACTCGGAACATTTAAGAGCTCGGAACAACGATTTGACTGATCTAAACTCAGACCTCGTACAAAACTCGGAACTTGATTTTTGAAATCAAAACTCGGACATTGTGATACTCGGACATGGTGAAGATCAGAAACAAGTCTCCGGACTTTCTCCCTAGTGTGACTTCACACTCATATCTGCAACAACTTGGAGAACAAAACAACCACGAACAGCTTCATTTTCTTGAACTTTTCTGCAAAATCTTCAAGTCTTCAAGATGTTTGGCGGAAACAAACATCAAATCAAGAGCAATGGTGATTAGGAAGGCGGTTAGACCATTCCGAATCGGCAACCACGCTCTGATACCACTGTTGAAGCACCGGATCGATGACGAACATCAAACATTGCACTTGATTCAAGACATGAAGAACAAAATAGGGTAGATGAAGAAGAAGATGCAAGACAAACTCATTCATTTCAATACAATCATCACAGATTACATACCAAACGAGTATACATCATCTTCTACAAGCTGGTTTAGATCACAAAGATCTAAACCCTAGCTTTCTCTCACTAACACATAGTCTCTCTCTCTAGGATGTGCACACCAGGAGGAACAACAAGTGAGAGAGGTGCACAAAGCTTCTTGATCGATTTTCTTGTCTATGGATGATGCCCTAATCCTATACAACACATATATATAGACTAGGACTATACTCGGACAAACAATCTACACCAAAACCCTGACTTTTGTCCCTAACATAAACCCCTGACCTTTTTCCTAGACATAAAACTTGGACAAAATGTCCCTAGGATAAAGTTGGGACTAACTTTCAACAAAAGTACAATAAAGACCCTAAAGAATGGGAGACATGCACTTATCACCTAAAGTGCCCTAACAAACTCCCCTTGGTCTTCATGTGGTCTTGAATTCTTCATTATTGTTGACTTTAACTTGGACTTCTGTTTTGATTAATACAGAACTGATAAGCGACAGTTACCCGGCAGGAACTGCACTTACAGTATGGATGATGGAGGATGGTGTTCCAAACTCCTTTACAAAGCTATTCACCATAAACTTACCACATGTATCAATACAACGGGTACTTGGATTTAGGAAGAATGATGAGCCTATATTTGCAACGAGACCTGATGACAATGCACATGATGTCTTTATTCATGAACTCCACTCAGAACACATCAGTTATACTCGGATTTCTGGCCATGGAACTTTATACTCTGCTGGTTCCTACATGGAAACACTACTTTTGCTAGATCACTGAGGCAATGGCAAGATTGTGAGGCATGGATCTTTGAACAACTGGCTTTTGTAGCAGGCAAGCTAGGAATGGAGTTAAGTATAGTTATAGCACCTATTGGGTATGGTTAGTAAAAAGTTAATAGCATTACATTTAGATTGATATGTTATCTTTTATCTTGTTTAAAGTCCTATTGTATGGATGTTAGCTTTCTTTCTGATCTTACAGTTTCAAGTGGATCTTTTGTCGCAATACATATAGTATGTTCTTAATTTCATTAATCATTTAATTGTCAATTGCAATGCTTGTCTAAAGAGTCATCTTGCTTAAACCACAATGTATATTGAATACAGAAAAAGACCAATGTTTTACGTTACGTTATGTAATTAAATTAAAGTTAGTAAATTTGTGTGCGTTGAATGATTAAAGATTTGCGGGTTGAAAATGATTTAATACATGCTAATTAGTATTCACATTTAATATTTTCTCTCATTTACTCTTCTCTCATTGATTCCGACCAACATTCCTATACATTCAATACACACACACGTATTTATTAGATTCACACCAAAGAGGAAATATTCCGGTGATCATACTCACCGGAAGAAGCTCCTCTCACTCTCCGGCAAGTTTACTTATTCTCACGCCGGAGCTTGGTCACGGATCCCCCTCACGGGGTCCTCCGTGACGAGGCTAACGGTTTATTCTTTTGTAGCTACAAGTAACGGAGCATCTTGACGTCAGCGAAGATCCATTTAACGTCAACCGGGATTTGGGTATTCGACAGCAACCTTTTTGGCAGTAGAAGTATTTACAGATTGTCTGCGAATTTTTTTTGGTTTAGCAGAAATAGTTAGAGGCTTTAAACTAATCCAATCCTGAGAATTAGATGGTCTTCCCAAACATGCCTTTTATTTGGTAGGTAACATCAATGAAGTTACGGTAAGGGTTATGAACTTAGAAATGGAGAGAAATCAATTATTATTCTTAAAAGGTTGTATATATTATCCGATCATATCCATTGAAAATCACAAACTACCTCACATTTATTTTTCCACGCTCCCAATTGACAAAAGTCACAACAAACGTTAAGTGTGGTTTTATTCAATATAGGTAATGGCGAAAACAAACGTATAACTGTTATATTAGTTTTTTTTTTTTTTTTGATCCGGGCTATTTACAGTTTGATTTTATTTGATTGCAAGGTTGGGTCCGTTTATGTGTCAAGCAACTATACAAGTTGTAGAATTACTCCCTGTTGATACATATTATGTGGACGCGACTTGGTTCGGTTCAACTCGGTTCGGTTCGACCCGGTTAGGTTCGGCTCAAGGCCGACGCCACGACATTCCTCCGTCGTGCGTCCCAGAGTTCGACACGCGAAGCACGGAGAGCCGAGAACGTTTCCCTCTTGACACATCATCATGATGATGTCATGATGATGTCAAGACTTTGACTAATCTTCACAAATATGAAACAAGTTGGATTCATACGTGCATGTGAAGCCTTTTGTTTGGGCTTTGACCTTCACTTGGGCCGATCCCCATGTAGAAATATAAAGAAATGTAAAAAGATGCAACACAATTCCCTATTGCTATGTTATCCATTTTTCAATAAAAAATATGAGTTGCAAAGCTAATCCATATAACCCATTGGTTGAAGCAATATGTAAAAAGAATATAACCTATGTAGGTCCGGCTAGGGGAGGATCTAGTCGCCTACTCCTTGTGTACAAACACACTCGGTTGTGCGGAATCCAACCGGAGATGCAAACCGAGATAGAACACGACAAGAACACGAGATGGACACCGATACTCAACGATTAACACCAATGTATTAATACGTATGAAAAGTCAGTTACAAATCAATGTTTACAAATGTATTCTGTAAACTCTCTCTTGAATCTCTCGGGTATGTCTTCCTTGTGCGGTTGTTCCTTGCCCACCGAAAACACTCTTGTTTTCTGTCTCTTGTCCTTGTGTCTGCCTTTCTTCACTTGTTCACCCTCACCGAAAACAAGTGTTTTCGGTATTTAAATTGTTCTTCACTTGTGCGATTTGGGCTTAGAGTTCAGCCCATGTTGGTTCTGGCCCATGTAAAGTGATTGGTCCAAGATTCATGTACATGCACGTACATGAATCCTCATTTTCACAATTGCCAAGTTTAGTCAACTAATGACATCATCATGACATCATCATGATGATGTGGCAGCGGGAACCGGCTCGCGGCGCTCCGTGCTTCGCGTGTCGAACTCTAGGACGCACGACGGAGGAATGTCGTGACGTTGGGCTTGAGCCAAACCTAACCGGGTCGAACCGAACCGAGTCGAACCGAACCGAGTCGTGTCCACATAATATGTATCAACAAACTCCCCCTTGGACGCTACTCGTGAGGTTCAACTTCCATATCTTCCATGTCGGAGGATCTTCAAAGTCTTCACGCATCGAAAGTAGAAAGTGTATCAGCAAACTCCCTTTTTTATGTAGGAAGTGTGTTGACAAACTCCCCCTTAACATAAGCTCCCCCTTGAGTTATGCTCGTGAATGACTTGATCTTCAGTACTTGAGATCCTTGTGGTGTTGATGATGGTCAGCGGCAACTCGGTCATCTTTATCTTTTGAGTGCCTTTCGCGTCGTGTCTTCATTCCGAAGCTTGTCATCGACCATGTTCTCCTTGCCTTTAGAATCTGCACATGCAAGAAATCTAAACGCGTAATGAGAACAACTGCTTGGAATATAGTTAACATAAGCAAACGACACACATATGACCATTATTCAAACAACTACCGTCCGACAGTTTGAAAGTTTAACAAATTTATCAATTTTAGTTTTTCACTTTCAAAACTTGCAAATTCTGACCAATTATGAAGATTTAGTCGATTTTGGTTTTCAATCAGGTTTCAGGCGACGAAGACTCGAGATCCAACATCGTACAATCGAAAATAAGATAGAAATAAAATCTTTTTGGCTTTTTAGAAAGTTTATATTAAAACACACCTAAAATCTTTTTGGTATTTTTTTTTAAAATTTAAAGACTGAAAGCAGTAAATAAATATAAACAAAGATACAGAAACTGACAGCATTAAATAAAAATATTTACAGACATTCTTTTTGTGAGTTTCGAGGGTAAGAGAATCATATCAGTGTACGGTCACGCCAAAACGCTCTTGTTGTTCTTTTAGTTAACGTTTAGATAAACATCCTATAACGATTATCGGTATTGTTATCCACATAAGCTCAACTTATCAGATGTAATCATGGCGAGGGGATACGTTAAGGTATGATTTATACTTACCGACCGGTGTTCATCCACATCACGACACATTCCCGTATCAAGGTATGCACGAGGGTTCATCTTACCGGTGAGTATACCGATTATCATCTGTTTGACCGTATATGAAAATGTGAGAAACTCACTTATTTTGAATGAAACAAGCCCTATGTGATAGAATCACTTATTGATCAGGAACTTGATTTTCAGATGCATGAGGGCACAGGAGCAAGTCCGTGAACAGGTCAGTACTTTCGTACAGCAGAGAGACGAACTTGACTCCCGGATAAATGTGATATATGATCACTTATTTTGTGGACATGTGATTGTTGATCACTTATTGAGGTCGAATGCAATATGTACACGTATGTATGGTATCATGGAAGATCTAGACTTGCGTCCCCGTTATTTTTACGGTAAAAGAAACAACCATGATACCCAGATGATAAGCAGCATAAAGACCGAATATCTCAGAACCTCGGCAATCTCTCAAACGAAATTTCGGTACTAAGACCATATGCCAATGAATGGTTCCCACCTGGTCTTCAGTCGATTTAGGTTTATATCACCCTGCACACTTTAAAAAGATTGTGAGCCTACCGATACATCTTATATAGAGTTGCTTATCGTTTTTCATTTAAGGTTTAAAGATGTTTGGATAGACCACTGATGTACTATCATTTTCTCTTTTGCTCGCCAGGAAACTCATTTTTGTTTTTCTATTGTTTTTGTGTTTTTGAAAATTTTCGATGTTTTTGGATTTTCAAATTTGGATTTACTCCCCCTAAAATCAATAAACTAAGATAAATTTAAAACACAAAGGTATTTACAAAAATGATTTTCCGATGTTGGTTTTACTCTTGCTTGACCTTAATGCCGTTTACCAATAATAAAAAGTCAAATCTTGATTTGTCAAATGCTTTGGTAAAAAGGTCGGCACGTTGGTCATCGGTGTGGACCATGACAACATTGATGAGTTTCATAGTGAAACAATCACGTGTGAGGTGATATTCGAGATCAACGTGTCAGGTCAAGGAGTGCTGTACGAGATGATAATAATTCATAAAGCAGCTTAAATATCGACAAGTATAGGAGAGATTAGAAATTTAAAACCGTATCCTGCAACTGCTTCGTGCATTGCAAGGAATCTGAGTGCTCTCCCAAGCTGGATATCCACGAAGTGTGGATTTCAAAGTCGATTTTGTAGCTACTGAGAAATCTCTTCACAGCAACAAGATCAAAAACCTTTGGGTCCGGCTGGTCTTCCACATTGTACCAGTGAAGGTCTTTGTCTTTCTCTTTGAGAAGTAGTGTGCGGCTGTTCAATCCACGCCAAGGCATCCGCACACCCGGTTGGTTTGTTCAACAAACACATTTTCTTCAATCACATCGTAGAAAAAAGTACCCTACACATTCATCTTGTGGACTTTGAACTTCTTGTGGAAGAAAAATCCATGAATCTTCGAAAAGCTTCAGACGTGCTACAGGCGTGTACTTTTCATTGGAATCTATCCTGAGGACCCGATCAAAAACCATAACAACCACATTTTGGAACATATTTCATCATGTCGAATTTTTCAACTTCATTCAACAACATTCTTTCATCAGACATTTTTGTCTTCTTTTCTCCTCTCTTTTCTCATTTCTCTCCATCAAAGGCACCAACTCCTAGATATAATGATGTTTCGGAGTCTGGTGTCGCCGATCTTGTGCATGGACGCTCCACTATCAACAATCCTAAGACTATCAATAGTTCCTCCTGGAACATCCTGCACTCTCATTCAGAGATTAGTTGGAGAGGGGGACCCAAGCCTTCACAGACTTGGGTCGTCCGTCATCATCGAGGATTGTGACATCAATTTCCCGATGATTCGGAATTGATGTAGCTCCCCCTGAAACAGTTACTGGTTTTGGTTTCCAAATCTTTTTTTGTTTTTCATTTTTAACTTCTAACTTAACAGATTGCGTTTGGACAACCTCTGGTTTTAAAACCTTTTCAACTTCTTGTCGTTGTTTCTTTTTCTGTTTCATTTCCCGTTGTTTAACAAGACGAGTGTCCTGTCTTGGTGAAACAGGTCTTTTATGGTAACTGTTACCATGGGGGGCATCAACCTTTGCCTTTCCTTTCGTGAGATATGGACAATTTCTGACAATGTGCCCGTACTCACCGCATTCAAAACATGATCTCCGCTCAACAAACCTCGGAGTATCATAACTGTAGGAGCTTGATGATGAACTTCATAATCTTGAGGTACTTGGTCCTACATCACAACCGTTTGTGTGTTGTGTGTAATTGTTTTGACTGTTTCTTTTCAAAATTTTAACTTGTTTAACAAAATCTAAGTTAGATTTGTTTTCGAATGTGTCAATTTTATCCGTTCCCCTTGATTTCACAAAGTTCACCTTCTTGTCCCTTTTCTTGGTCTGTTTCTTTTGACCTTGAGTCTGTGATTTACCTTTTGGTTTGGTGCGATTTTGATGCTTTTTCACTGTTGGTAATTTCTGATTCCCATATTGTTTTCGAACTTCGGCCTTTGGGATAGGAGGGCACTGTGTTACCACAACGTGTGATCCTGTCTTTCCCAAAAACTTACTTGTTGAATTTTCAAAAACTTTACTGATTAAAGATTGATTTACATTCTTAATCGGAAAATCTTTGTCAGAATAAATTTTATCATCACCAACAAGAGTGTACAGCAAATCCACACTTTCAGACTCTTTTGCAGACGTGGACTCGGTCGGAACAGTCTTAGCAGGTTTTGCGGGAGGATCACATAGAATATGATTCTCAAGAGGTATGTCCTCTTCTTTGATTACCGCATCAGACTTTGCTGAATCAGTATCATCAGATTCATCATCAGAAGAATCAGCATCCTCAATCACAACTGGAGGATCCTGATTCGGTTCAGCAGAAGACACACATGTATCTGCTGACACATCCGAATTTGATGATACTTCCTTCTTGTATCCGAGTCCTGTTGCAAATTCCTCAACGTCCAAAGGAACAGATGGCTCAAAGTAGGTTCTATCCTCCTCATCAGGCATGGCATCATAATTGTGTCTAACAGGTGGTGGACATTTCTTATATCCAATGCATGTGACATCCCGTTTCTCTTTCTGAACATCAATGATGTGATCCAAC
This sequence comes from Helianthus tuberosus, assembly GCA_030545235.1. Classification (NCBI taxonomy): domain Eukaryota; kingdom Viridiplantae; phylum Streptophyta; class Magnoliopsida; order Asterales; family Asteraceae; genus Helianthus; species Helianthus tuberosus. The sequence continues at coordinate 2,140,583 of JARYGA010060221.1, read as the reverse complement.
ACATAGCTAGAACTCAAATAACTGTCTAACTTAAGTTGGATCGCCTCACTTTCAGTTTTAACACAAGCCATCTCTTTTTGCATTATCTCAAGGCGAGTGATATACAAATTTATGTCAGTTTGTTTTCTGGAAACCATTTTTGTCAGCTCGGTTTTATCTTTCTTTAATTTTTCAATCACCGATTTAAATTCCTTTTCATGGTTTTCATAAAACATGTTGGCTTCTGTGCACTTAGAAAGATCCACGGTCAACTTCTGGTTGTGAATGAATGTCACATCATACTTGTCTTGCAAAGCCTCGTGTTTGCTTTGCAACTCACACCACTTATCATTCAATGAAACATGTTTGTCTTGCAAGTCAAACAAACTAGCTTGTAAAGCATCATGTTTGGCTTGCAACTCAGACATGTTTGCCTCTAAATCAGCACATTTAACATGCAATCTATCACAATTATCACAAATAACAGCAGTTGGTTCATCGACACATACCTGACTGGAATCACTCTCAGATGTTGACCTATATGCATCAGAATCAACAACCTCCCTTGATGATTCACATTCAGATCCATCCTCGCTTGAACTTGAACATGAAGTTGTAACATCTTCAATTGAAGTTGAAACGTCTTCATCTGAACTACTGTCATATTCAGAACTGTCATTATTTCCCGAGGATTCACCATTGCTGGCATCTTTGACAATTTCAGCATAAAACGCCGTTTTTGTTTGACTACAGTTCCTAGGATCAAGAGATGATGGTGCTACCGTAGAACGATGGCACTGTGTAGCAACTGGTGGTAATGGATTTCCATATAAGTCTGTGCTGGTGACAAACGCCGTTTTTGGTTCACTTTGAAGTTGGTTAGTAACCGATGCCCACTGTTCTGCCGTAATTCGAGGTCGTGTGGGAGATTCGGTTGCAGGAGATTCGGCCCACGAAGGAGATAGACTTGTATTTCTATACTTTCCCGAATCCGGAGACGGAGTACCCCACCAACTCGGATTCATTTTGAATGCTTGATGATGAATACCTGATCAACGCTTGAAACAAACAATTAAATCACTTATACAATTTTTTTTTATTATTATTTATTTTTAAATCACAAGTATCGACGAAAATGAAATGTGATCAGGTCTGACGAAAATGAAGCCCAATTCTGTTGTGCGAGCCCAATACTTGTGCGAGTTAAACAAGTCTTGTGCGATCAATCAACTCTTGTCCAACTGATCCTTCTTGTGCGTTCCACATTCTTGTGCGACTAGAACATATTGACTTTTATGTCCACTGACACAAAGAAAACCCACTTTTCAACTCAAACTTTCGGTTCACTCTTCCCAATCTTACCAAACAAATGATGATGTCCTTTTTTTTTTAATAAAATCACAATTTTCAAAAATACAAACAACTATCACAATCACTTGACCAAGATTAAAAAGGTGAACTCATGAAGAACACTTTGAATATATGTTGAAGATATGAAGAACAACCCAGAAAATTTATGAATTTTATGGTGAACTTATGAGTTTTCCGGTGAACCGACAAATTTCCGAACACAAATTCTTGTTTGAAACTTCACTAAAAACCAATTTTTAACATGAGAAAGTGAGAAATAAAGAGGTTTTTATAAGGACTTTCAGCAGAAAATGCAGATTTTCGAAGCTTTAAACAGGATTTTTCAAGAAAAATAAACTTCAAAAACTCGAAAAACAACCCGAAAACAACTCGGTTTTAACAAGGAGAAGAGCCTCGGCTCTGATACCACTTGTAGGTCCGGCTAGGGGAGGATCTAGTCGCCTACTCCTTGTGTACAAACACACCCGGTTGTGCGGAATCCAACCGGAGATGCAAACCGAGATAGAACACGACAAGAACACGAGATGGACACCGAGACTCAACGATTAACACCAATGTATTAATACGTATGAAAAGTCAGTTACAAATCAATATTTACAAATGTATTCTGTAAACTCTCTCTTGAATCTCTCGGGTATGTCTTCCTTGTGCGGTTGTTCCTTGCCCACCGAAAACACTCTTGTTTTCTGTCTCTTGTCCTTGTGTCTGCCTTTCTTCACTTGTTCACCCTCACCGAAAACAGTGTTTTCGGTATTTAAATTGTTCTTCACTTGTGCGATTTGGGCTTGGAGTTCAGCCCATGTTGGTTCTGGCCCATGTAAAGTGATTGGTCCAAGATTCATGTACATGCACGTACATGAATCCTCATTTTCACAATTGCCAAGTTTAGTCAACTAATGACATCATCATGATGATGTCATGATGATGTGGCAGCGGGAACCGGCTCGCGGCGCTCCGTGCTTCGCGTGTCGAACTCTGGGACGCACGACGGAGGAATGTCGTGACGTTGGGCTTGAGCCGAACCTAACCGGGTCGAACCGAACCGAGTCGAACCGAACCGAGTCGTGTCCACATAATATGTATCAACAACCTATGAGACGAAAATGTATTGAACAGTGTAGTATATTTGTTATCTCTAATAAATCAAAGGGATAAAATGAAAAAAAATAGCTTAAAAGAAACGTGGCGAAAGTGTAATTTTTATAAAGAGTTGATAGTGTACGAAAAGTATATACCCTAAACCATTTTACTAGAAAACATAGATATAATCTCTATAATCATCCACTATTATTGTTATCGGGTGCGTCCATTTCGATACTTCCTATATAAGGTACTAGATGTAAAACCTGTTTAAACACAGGTAGTTTTTAGAAATTTTGCATACCACATTTTATTAAACAACGAATCACTATACGTAGTAGTACGATTAGTATGTATGACACCGAATCACTAAATAGTGTATTATTAAATGCGGATGAAGGTTTTTGTTGTAGTAGAGCGGCAATGATTAATTGATTCCTAATTTCATTCGCGGTATGTATATCACACACTCATAAAATTGCATGGTTATTACAGTAATTATAAAATGATTGGGTGAATAAACCCACTTGATGGGTAGAAGAGAGGGAATAAATTTTACTCCAAAGAAGACCATATATGGAGATAGAGGGAGTTGGTGCGTCCGTGAAAGAGAGAAGCGTCCATGAGATTCTTCCAATGTAGAAGGAGAGAAAGAGCGTCCATGGTATGTATTCACTACAAATCAAACAAATAAACCAACCTACATTGAAATGGCTAGAAGTGTGATTTTTACAATAAGAGTACTCTAAATGGAAAAAACACACCTAAGCATTGACATATGTTTTTCTTTATTTATAAATAAAACAAGTAATGGGCCACCGTTCAAATGGGCCACACACTCAAATAAATTCCTAAACTCAAACTGAAACCTGTAAGTATTGGAGTGGCATCGACAGATTCACTTTCTTGTTGAAATCGCTCACGCTTCAAGCCCTAATTTGGTGACGGATTCAGGTTGCTACATCTCTCTCTAAGATCGTCAAATTTAGGTACTTTTCTTTACTTGATCATCAAATTTAGCAAATTGAAGGAACTTTCAACAATCTATTTTGTTATCTTTATATTTCAGCAATCAAAATGTCAGACTACATACCTTTTGCAATCCAAGAAGAGATCATGAAAAGGCTTCCAACCAAATCACTTCTGCGGTTCAGAACCGTTTCAAAAGCATGGAAGTCTTTGATCGATAGTTCTCAGTTTGTTGTAGATTACAGCGTGAACCACACTCACCAGCATCATCTGTTAGTAAGTTACAGTCCGGTAGAAAGTGTTGAACAAAAATACGTTTCAATTGTGGACGATGAAACTTTCCCCAAACACAAGTGTTCCCTGCCTGATCCCGCAGGCAGCGGACCCAGATTACTAGGTAGCTGTCAAGGCTTGTTCTGTGTATGCACTACTCATGGAGATCCACATGAATCTGGAAGGATCATCAAGACGGCTGTTCTTTGGAACCCTTCAATTAGAAAATCGGTTGCTATTGATTTGCCTTATGATTTACATCGGAACTCTGTTATGATTATTGGTTTTGGGGTTTGTCCTCACACTAGTGATCCTAAGCTTGTCAAGATTAACTCTACTTATAGTATGCCAAACTTCGACACTATAATTTATAGTCCTTGGCAAGTTGAGGTTTATACATTGAGCTCACAGGCCTGGAGAAGTATACCTACCATCAATCAACCGCGTAACTCAATTAGTTTGAATCCGAATCAGGTAGTTATAGATGGTTTTATTTATTGGCATGCTGTTGATCTTGTTAGTGTTAGCATGATGACAACCGGATTTGAGGGGTATAATCTGATTGTGTCATTTGATATGACAAGTGAAGAATTTATGGAAGTATCACTTCCTGAGAGTTTAGCCCGTGCTAAAAAAAATAATTTGGTTATTTCTAAACTAAAAGAGTCCCTCACTGTGGTTGAAATGGTTAAAGAGGCTGAGAAACAAGTTTATTGTATGTGGATGATGGAGCATGGTGGTCCAAACTCCTTTACAAAGGTATTCAACATAAACTCACCAGATGCATCAATAGAAGTGGTACTTGGATTTAGAGACAATGATGAACCTATATTCAAAAATACCGATCAAGATGCACATGATGTCTTTGTTCATGAACTCCACTCAGAACACATCAATTGTACACTGATTTCTTGCAATGGATATTCACTCTATGCTGGTTCCTACATGGAAACACTACTTTTGCTAGATCATTAAGATGTCAGTTTTTATTTGATGTTAATTACAAATGATGGCAAGATTGTGAGGCATGGATCTTAGAACAACAGACTTTTGTAGATATGGAGTTAAGTGCAGTTATAGCGTATCGGGTGAATTCAATGAAAAATTAATACCATTACATGTAGATTGATATGATATCTTTCACTTTGTTTGAAGTCCAATAGTTTGGATGTTGGCTTGGTTTCTGATCTTAAAGTTAAATGTATAATATTTCTCTATTGTCATGTGGATCTTTTGTTGCAATATATACAGTATGTATGTATCTAAATTTCATTAGTATTTGATTGTCGATTGCAATGCTATCTAATGAGTCCTAGTTGCTCAAACCACCATAAATATTGCAAACTCAAAAACTGATGTTGTATAGGAAGATTGGATTCGAAAGTTCTAGCCCCTTTAATTATCATTTTTCTTAAAAAAGTGGGCTGAACAATTTAGAATAAGCTAAATTCTCTCTTACTACTTTTAAGTTGGTTGATCAAGTGCTTCATCAACATAGGTTATTAAATTGGTATTTCTAACTTTGTAACAAGTTCTTATACTTAGTTGAATCATTAGCAAATAATTTTCAAGATAACTTAAGAGCTACTTATCAAGTCCAAGTTACTAGAATACATCTTTAACATTAAAATCAATGAAGCTTCAATTTCAAACTAACCAAATTTAGGGTATCCGGTGTGGGTGCGGCAAAGGCTGTTGCCGCGCGGCAAACACCGCCGCCGACCCTTTGCCTATGCGGTATCAATGCTGAATCGGTGATGGCATGCCGATGCGGGGAGGGAGTGTATGAGAGAGAGAGAGAGAGAGAGAGAGAGAGAGAGAGAGAGAGAGAGAGAGAGGGGGTAGTGTGGGGTGGGGTCCATTCCAATCTCAACCAATCACACATTTTTCCTTTTTTTTTTTTAAATAGTTTACCACTTCACCAAATGTCTAAACTATTGCCAACACTTTTGAGCATAGTTTACCACTTTGAGATGACACTCTCATTGGTTGATTTTTTAGTTTGCCACTCTCAAGTGTTTAACCACTCCTTACACCCTTACTGATTTGCCTATATCATCTTTTCTAATAATAAAATTTTTATTTTTACATCAAACTCCATATGCAGATATGTATTTATATGCGTGTATGCAACTATGCATAATATAATAACATCCACATATTGTTAATTGGTTATACATGAATCTAATAGGTCATTTGATTGGCATTTAGGTTTTGGTGTGCTTGTGGCATGCTTTAATTGTTTTTATTACTTGATGGTGGTTTTTTCTTTCTATGTTGTTATATCCCCACTTGGGGTCGGAATTCTCTCACTCCGCTCATGGGATAGTATACGATGGTTATAATAGTCCTATAGACGACAAACTGAGCCTAAAAAGAAAGTAGGAATACAAAGCCGACCTTAGTATATACGCCCTAACCAAGTATATATGTTTTCTAATATATTTTAGATAACCAAAGAGGGTGATGAAAATGAGGGGGTTTGGTTTGTATTGTTTTTCTTTTGATTTATAATAGGGGCATTGTGGTTACTAATGGGTGAAAGGAAGATCTGTCGAGAATCGATCATCAATAAATGAATGTTAAGATTCCATGGGATATTTCCCCGAGTGATCATACTCAATGACTCTCACAACTCTCATCTCCACACAAAAAGAATGTTCTTTAGCTTTTTATGATCACACTTATTTAGAATTATTAAAATAAAATCAAGTTTTACTCATTCAAATATGATCACAACTTATTTCGAACTATAAAAATAAAACCAAGTTTTACTCCTAGCATAAATAAATTAAAAACTTAGTAGTATAAAAGTGATGGGCTACTGTTTAGATGGGCCCACATACTCAAATTCTTATACTCAAAACTGAAAACTCTATAAGTAGTATTCGAGTTGCATGACAGATTCATTTTCCTTGTTGAAATCGTTCATTTTCAAACCCTAAATTGGTGTCAGATTCACTTCCATGTTCAACATTCAGACCCTTAATTAATTGGAAGCTGAGAGATATCGTAATCGCCCATTGATATAAGGCTATAGGGTGTGGTCATGACCACCATGACCTTCCACATAGACGCCATGTCATCCATCTTTAATCCACCATTCAAAATAACTACCCTAAGGGTGTAGTCATGAGCCAAACCACCATCTCCTTTATTTTTGTCTTAAAATTATCAAATAAGAGGGTCGTGGTAATCGTAGTTTAATCTATGGGAATCACCATCAATCAAGGAGGGGTGGTGTACCATTTAATTAATGGTCCTATGTGGAAATAATGTTTCACTCCATGACCCCACACCTCATAACCTAACTTTCGATTCACATATTCCCAGTACTTGCTACATCGTTCAATCTTAAAACCCCAAATTGGAGTTCATCACTCAGACATCAAATCCTTAATTGTAAGTTGGAAGAGATTGCCATTCATGGTGCTACATCTCATCTCTCTAAGATCATCAAATTTAGGTACATGTCTTTACTTGATTATCATATTTATCCACTTGCCATAGGGAAGCTTTCAAGAATCTATCTTGTTATCTTTGTATTTCAGCAATCAGAATGTCAGACTTCATTCCTTTTGCACTCTAAGAAGAAATTATGAAAAAAGCTTCCAACGAGATCACTACTGCGGTTCCGAACGGTTTCCAAACAATGGAAGTCTTTGATTGATAGTTCTCAATTTGTTGTTGATTATAGCCTCAACCACACTCACCCGCAACACCTGTTGTTAAGTTACACTTTAGAGGTAGATTTTCAAGAACAAAACTATGTTTCAATTGTCAATGATGAAACTTTCCCGGAACATAAGTGTTCCCTGCCTGCTCCCATACCCCATCTTGGCGGACCCGCAATACTAGGTAGCTCTCAAGGCTTATTCTTCGTATACAGTCTTCATGTAGATCCACATGATTTCCGAAGAATTATGTACACTGCTGTTCTTTGGAATCCTTCTATTAGAAAAACGGTTGCTATTCCTTTTGTGTTAGAACGGGACTCTAATGTTGCTGTTGGTTTTGGGGTTTGTCCTAACACCAGTGATCCTAAGCTTGTTAAAATTAGCTATTGTTATGGTATGCTGGAGTTGGACGACGTCATAACTTTCACCCCTGGCAAGTTGTAAAAGCACCGGATCGATGACGAACATCAACATTGCACTTGATTCAAGACATGAAGAACACTGATAAACACCAAAGATAGAAATATGTAGAAGATGAATCTCTTTATTAACGAATCAGTCATCACAGATTACATACCAAAAGAGTATACATCATCTACAAGCTGGTTTAGATCACAAAGATCTAAACCCTAGCTTTCTCTCACTAACACATAGTCTCTCTCTCTAGGATGTGCACACCAGGAGGAACAAGAAGTTAGGAGAGGTGCACAAAGCTTCTTCATGGATGCCCTGCCCTAATCCTATACAACACATATATATAGACTAGGGACTAAAACCCGGACAAAATAATCTACACAAAAACCCTGACTTTTGCCTAAACACAAACCCCTGACAAAAGTCCTAGACATAAACTTGGACAAATTGTCCAAGGATAAACCTTGGACTAAGTTTCAAGACATGTACAATAAAGACCCTAACAATTGGAAAGCATGCACTTATCACCCAAAGTGCACTAACAAACTCCCCCTTGATCAGTGCATGGTCTTCATGTGGTCTTGAATTCTTCATTATCGTTGACTTTAATTTGGACTTCTGCTTTGATTGACCAGAACTGATAAGCGACAGTTACCCTGCAGGAACTGCACTTACAGTCTCCCCCTTAACTGTTGCATCAGTTCTGTGTGGCATTGATATTCTTCAATCATCGGATACTGCGCTTACAGGCTCCCACTTAACTGATGATATCATGTCAGCTTTCAACTTTGGCTGAGACTTGATCTTTCTGGCAGAGCACTGTGATCTTCAACCCTTCTAATCAAAGACTTGCTGACGATCACTTAAATGGCTGCTTTGTGAAACCTGAAGAATCCAACATCAAACACTGTTGATCCTCCCCCTCAATCTACTCCTGAATCAAGTTAACGCGAACTGACCTACAACCACATGTAAGAATATCGCTCGATACATTAATCTTCAAACTTAAACAACAACAGAAAGAAACATTGGATTTCCAATGCCTAGCCTTGAACACTTCAAATTTCGCAAAGACATGAAGCTTAGTTCGATAAGTTAATAACAAACTGAACTTTGTAAAAGTACATCCACCATCTTGATCAGAGTCTTCAACCGAGTGTCTGAAATCATTTCATCTCGAATCTTCATGATCCAATCTCATATCTTCATGAATCCACCAATTACCCGATGACTTTCGTCTCCAATCTCCCCCTCAATGTAAGAACCCCTATTTCGAGAATCCGATCAGTCACCAACTTGGAAGAGGGACCAAGAAGACTAATCTTCTCTACTCTAACCGGCATACGATAAAGGCTTGACCTTCAACTAGTTGCCAAAAGAACAATTTGCTTCATCACGTCAACACTTGATTAAACCTCGAACAAACTTGACAAAACTCAATCATACACTAGCTCTAACTTGCTTCATGTTATAAACACTTCGCCACCGGTAAGATTAACACTAAGTTAAATACAAAGATAGTAGACATGAACTTGTTTCGATGTAGCACCACGAGCCTTTGATTTACAAAGAAAATAGGAACTTCAAAATTTTTACTCCCCCTTTTTCTTTGTAAACACTACAAAAATCCAAGCAAATCTTATTCTCTTCGCCTCCTCACTTGATCCGGACAACATAAGTACCATAAAACTTTTCGATAATCCGAAACCGACTTCAAGTTTCCAAACTACACATAATTCTGACTCTTAGTTAGTTATCCGGTACCCCAGGTAACCCGGAATAACTAGAAAAACTCGGAACATGCACAACTCGAAACTTCCGAACAACACAACCTTCTAAATTTAGCTAAAAATCCGTTACCCCAGGTAACCCGGAATTCTAGAAAATTTGGAACTCGTAAAACCCAGAAGCTCTTGAAACCTCGGATCAAATCATTGAGCAGTACTTAGAGTACAAAGGAATTCGAAACAAGAAAGGAATTAAAGGAAACTCTGAAGAAACCCGGGGGCTGCTATCCGAAAGACTAATCTCGGAACAATCGAACTACTGAAAGTTGTTAAAAACTCGGAACTGTTTAACAGATTGAAATTCGGAGCTATACAACTTGGAACTGTTTAAACAAAGACTCGGAGCTGATTAAAACAAAAGAATCGGAACACTGAAATAGTTAAAAACTCGGACTGAGAAGATTTAAACAACTCGGAGCTGGTCGCTGTTTTAAAACTCGGACATACTTTAAAACTCGGAGCTGAAACACATCGGTTGTTAAAACTCGGAATTGTAACACATCAGTTGTTAAAACTCAGAACAGAAACACATCGGTTGTTAGAACTCGGAATTGTAACACATCAGTTGTTAAAACTCGGAACATAAACACATCGGTTGTTAAAAACTCGGAACTGAAATTGACACTGTTGAAACTGTTGAAAACTCGGAACAGTTAACACAACCATGTGAACTCGGAACCAAAACCTCGGAACAGTTAACAAAACCATGTGAACTCGGAACCAAAACCTCGGAACAGTTAACCAAACCAAAACTCGGACCTGCAGATCAAACACGTGACTAAAGTTCGGAACTGACCAAAACTCGGACTAACAGCTTAACTGTGTTTGTTGATTCAGGCTCGGAATAACTTAACTGGGTTTAAAACTCGGAACAATACAGTTTGTTGATTTAAAACTCGGAATAACTTAACTGTGTTTAAAACTCGGAACAATGCAGTTTGTTGATTTAAAACTCGGAAACACTGAAACTTATCGGAACTATTTTAAAACTCAGAATGAACAGTTAATACTCAGAATCTTAAAACTCAGAACAAACCATAACTGACTGAAACAGAAACAGATCAGAACTGATTTAAAACTCGGAATGAACAGTAAAAAAAACTTGAAATCTTAAAACTCGGAGCTTAGAATTTCTTTCAAAATCTTTAAACCTCGGATCCGCTGTTGTTATTAAAACTCTGAACATAAGTTAACAGGTTAACCCGGACACAGAACAAAGTATACACAACTTAAAGCTTAGTGTGAAACTCGGAAGTGTTGTAACATGTGATGAGTTTTAAAAACTCGGACCTGTTGAAACTAAAACCAAAACTCGGACCCTTCATACCTAAAAAGGAAAAGTCGGAATAGGTTGATGAGAGTGTAAAACTCAGACAAGTTTCAATAACCAGTCTCCGGACTATCTCCCCAGTGTGACTTCACACTGGTTCACCAATACCCCGGAAACACAAACACAAAGTTTTAAACTCGGAAAATCCTTTTTTGGATCAAAACCCTAGAACTGCAACATGAAAAACCATCACAGCCGACGAACAACTTCATTTTCTTCAAGTTTTATGCAGAATCTTCACGTCTTCAAGATGTTTGGCGGAAACAAACATCAAATCAAGAGCAATGGTGATTTGGAAGGCGGTTAGACCATTCCGAATCAGTAACCATGCTCTGATACCACTGTAAAAGCACCGGATCGATGACGAACATCAACATTGCACTTGATTCAAGACATGAAGAACAATGATAAACACCAAAGATAGAAATATGTAGAAGATGAATCTCTTTATTAACGAATCAGTCATCACAGATTTCATACCAAAAGAGTATACATCATCTACAAGCTGTTTTAGATCACAAAGATCTAAACCCTAGCTTTCTCTCACTAACACATAGTCTCTCTCTCTCTAGGATGTGCACACCAGGAGGAACAAGAAGTTAGGAGAGGTGCACAAAGCTTCTTCATGGATGCCCTGCCCTAATCCCATACAACACATATATATAGACTAGGGACTAAAACCCGGACAAAATAATCTACACAAAAACCCTGACTTTTGCCTAAACACAAACCCCTGACAAAAGTCCTAGACATAAACTTGGACAAATTGTCCAAGGATAAACCTTGGACTAAGTTTCAAGACATGTACAATAAAGACCCTAACAATTGGAAAGCATGCACTTATCACCCAAAATGCACTAACAAACTCCCCCTTGATCAATGCATGGTCTTCATGTGGTCTTGAATTCTTCATTATCGTTGACTTTAATTTGGACTTCTGCTTTGATTGACCAGAACTGATAAGCGACAGTTACCCTGCAGGAACTGCACTTACACAAGTTCAGGTATACACATTGAGCTCAAGGGCTTGGATACCTACTATCAATCAACCGCGTAACTCAATTCAATTGAACCCAGATCAGATTACTATAGATGAGGTTATGTATTGGCATGCTGTTGATATTAATACCAGAATCATGACCTCTGAATTTCATGGGTACACTACAAGAAAAAACACTTGTTGGGACAAAACCTATAGGGAGGACAAAAGTTGTCCCTATAGAACTACCTATCGGGACGACGGGTTTACAAGCATTTCTAACTAGGTTACCATATAGGGACGACATGTTGCCCCGATAGGCTGAAAATAATTATCTTTTTATTTTTCTTAATTTCATTAAAATAAATTAGAAATACTAAAAACCTCTTCAATTTGTAGAAACGACTTTTCGTCCCTACAGCATTAAATACTTTTCTTTTTTTATTTTCATTGTGGTAGTGCTAAAAATATAAGAAATTAAGAAAAAATAAAAAAAAGAGTTCGACCTATAGGGACGACTTTTCATCCCTACAGATTGTATCTACAAATTTTGAAAAGTAAAAAAAATTTCATTTAGGCGGTAACATTTCCCACCACACGACCAAAAGTTTCCCACCACTTTATCAACCCTATAGGGAGGATAAGTCCTCCCTATAAGTCAAATTTATGTATTCCCCTTTGTTTTATCCTTGTTTGAGAACTATTATTGTAATTATTAGAGAAAAACTTTATTATTATTATTATTAATTATTATTATTATTATTATTATTATCATTATTATTAAAAATATCATTTATTATTAATATATATAATTTTATAAATAATATAATAACTTTTATTATTTTTATTAGATAACAAAAAATAATAGTTATTACTATTAATATAATTATCATTATTATTAATAATAGTAAGAAAATGTTTTCACTTGTACATGTATATGTATATGTCTATAGGGTGGGGTTCTAGAGTGAACACTAATGTATTTGTGAACTGAGTGAACAAATCCTGGCCATTGATCTACACACGTGTATGGCTAAGATCTCATCATCAAATCGTAAAATACACTAGTGTATTTCAACATCAAATCCTGGCCATTGATCTACACACGTGTATGGCTAGGATTAGTTCACTCAGTTCGCAAGCTACACTAGTGTTCACTCTTGAACCTAATCCTATGTCTATATGTATATGTGTATAATTATCGTATAATATAGTATCGCATAGTACCGTTTCGCATCGTGTCGTGTCGTGTCAAATAATATCGTGTAGTATACTATTGTATACTATAATGGTAGAGAATAGTATAGCATCGTGTCGTATACATTGTCATAAAGTGTCGTATCTTATATATCACATAGTATCGTATAGCCCTATATTAGGCCCTAGTATAGTGTATCATTTTTTTGTATAGTGTCATATCGTATCGTATCGAATAACCCTATACTAGGCCCTATAGTATCGTATAGTATAGTATCGTATAACGCTCTGTCTTATAGTGTCATGTTGGTATCCCCTCATACAATGATAGAGGGGTGAAGTCCTTATCGGGCGGGGAGGATGAACACCTCCTTAGGCAATTTTGCTAGGAACGTTGGGATAGAAAAAGTAACCACGTTGGGGCACTTGGCCAATGTCTTAAAGGTATGCCTCGTATGCTCAATATGAAATTTCTTCCTAATGGAGTTAAGAAAGCAAGTGAGCGAGACAGCTAGTCCATTCGAAGTTGCATCATCTTCAATTCACGAGTATCTATGTGTGTATGTGTTAGCGTATGTATATGTTAGTGTATATGCATGTGTGTGTGTATGTCGATGTATATGTGTATATGTAAGTAATTGTGTGGGTGTATGTATGTGAGTACGTGTTAGTATATGTGTATGTAGTATGTGTTAGTGTGTGTATGTGTTAGTATATGTGTATGTATGTGTTATTGTGTTAGTGTGTGTATGTGTTAATATATGTGTATGTAAGTGTTATCGTGTGTATCTAATCCTATTATTCTAATACTATATTTTTGCAATGTATATTTTATAACGTTAATTGTCATTTAAAAAAATAGCTTATATAATTCGCTAAGCCTACGAGACTTTTTTTCAGCTCGTACGAGGCACTTAAATCCCAAGGGACGGCTATATATATATATATGCGTGTGTGTGTATGTATGTATGTATATATATATGTGTGTGTGTATGTATGTATGTATGTATGTATGTATGTATGTATGTATGTGTGTGTGTGTGTATGTGTGTATGTGTGTATGTATGTATGTATGGGTGTATGGGTGTATGCGTGTATGCTTGTCTGTGCGTGCGTACGTGTGTATATACGTATGTACGTACATATGTATGTACATCAACGGGAGGTCCACCACTGCAACAAGATCAACTATCACCACTCGACGACAATGACGTCTACTGTCACCCCCACTACAAGATCAACGGAGGTCTCTCTCTCACTCGACGACGTCCACCATCATCCCCACCACAGAAACAAGATCAATTGGCGTTGCAAATCCAATACGGGATCTTCAGATTTGAGACTCAAATGCTCAATACGGGATCTTCATATCTGCGGTGTTGGTGGAGGTGGTGCGGTGGTTTTTTAATGTATAGGGGTAATTTGGTCATTTAGCAAAAGTTAACAGAATAATTCTAACAATGTTAAAAATTTGGACTCAAATGTTAAGAAAAGTGGTTATACGGACTCAGAGCGTTAAACCTTTTGATTTTAAATTTAAATAGTTAAAACCTCTAAAACACAGAGACTCAAAAAGTAATTTTCCTCAAATAATATAAATTTTAAGCTATAGAAATAGGGGTGCAAACGAGCCGAGCTACTCGCAAGCTACTCGAGCTCGGCTCGAAAAAAAGCTCGAACGAGCTGAGCTTAAACAAGCTCGAGCGCGTTTCCGAGCCTAAAAAACAAGCTTGTTTAGTAAACGAGTCCGAGCCCGAGCTTCGCTTATCGAGCTCGAGCTGGCTCGCGAGCCTAAACGAGCTTTCTGTTTATATATTTTTTATTAATATATTAAACATATATTTATATAATAATAATTACCATTTATATAAATATAAAAAATAACTTAACTACATGTATAATAATAATTATAATTAATATAAATTAATTAATAAATACTAAACGAGTCGAGCCCGAGCTTGAAAAATTACCTTGGAGCTAAACTCTAGCTTTAGAAATAATGCTCGAATCGAACCGACCTCGAGCTTTCATATGTTAAACGAGCTCGAGCCTGGTCAAGCTTGGGCTCGGCTCGGCTTGTTTGGACCCCTATATAGAAACCAACTTGTTGTGTGGATAAAGGGTTAAATACAATTTTTTTAAGTCAACTTATTGGGACAACTTGTACTCTCTGTAGATAATTTGTTTTTTATTTTTATGTTAACGGATGGAAACGAATTGTCGTCCCTAAAAGTTAATTCACATACCGCCAATCCCAAATCCATTTCCCCCCATTTCATTACACCCCAATCACAAATCCAATTTCCCCCCATTTCATTACACACAAGCAATCCAGCCACCATCTCCTTAGTCCTTACCTGGCCACCACCTACGCAACCATCACCACCGCATCGTCCACCTCCATCAATAACCACCACCATCATTCTCACCTCAAACCACCACCGCCGCCGTAATCTCCACCAAGTCAAAGTTCCAAATCCAAATCATAAAACTTGGGCTCCACAAGCAGACTAGTAGCTAACTTCTAACATAAAATCGGGTTTTCGAGTTCGTGTTTCGGATTTTGCACAGTTCGAAAGACTCCACAAGCAGCCGGTAATCCTTTCATATTTCTCCATTTACTTTTTTGCTTTTTGAGATTTAATATTTCAGTTTCGTTGTACTGGACAATTGGGTTTGTGTACTGGTCAATTGGAATTTTATTAGTGTTTGTGTACAGGCCAATTGGGTGCCCTTTTTAGTGGTGAATTGGGTTTGATTACATGATTCAACAAATTGTAGTATTACAAAATGTCTATGTACTATATTTTACTTGTTTTTGCTGCTCCTTATTTGCAGTTATTTTGCTGGATATTTGTTGTGTTTTGTTCCATTGCAGAGGGTAATATTTTCACACCAACTGGACCTCATAAGTCAAAATAAATTACCATGTTTTTTGGGGATAGTATACAAGAAAATGACCCTTCAGATGAGGAAGTCAAAATAAATGACGATGTTCTGGCCGGCGATCTTTTATACACATGTTATTCTAGTGATGATTCTGATTGAATGTATGTTTATAATTAATTCATGTTAAATTGTTTAAATTCATTATTTTTGTTTACTATATCTATACTACACGTTATTTTTTTTGTTGAAGGAATGGTTGATGTTGCACATGGACACGGGGGAGATGGTGGGAGTCAGGACCCCAATAGGAATCCAAACACAATCCATAGTGTTGGCGAGTCTTGTAAGTTGTTTCATTTAATTAACTAGTAGATGCGCCTCTTCTATCAACACTTAACACTTGATAAGAACAAAAAAAATCTAAAGAAACATGAATAAAATTGCGGGTCGACTTAGATTAGAAGGTCGTTGCTTCGATTTTAGTTGTTTGAACTGTGAAAGTGGGTTGACCTTATTGATACG